>PVKE010001253.1:0-35088 GCA_004027555.1 Craseonycteris thonglongyai
AAGTTTCTCTTTCTTACATGAGCTACATATAAAAGCGGTGGAGATGCTGGATAGCGCAGTGGTTAAGCACTTGCCTTGCAATCATGAGGTCCAGGGTTTGATTCGAGGTCCAGGGTTTGATTCCCGGCCCCGGCCCATGAAAACCCCATTTGCTGAACTGGCACAACTGGTAGCCTCCAAGCTGAAACGGCTCAGCGATGAAAGTTATTGCCTCCCATGTGGGAGGCCACTGGTACGGTTTCTGTACAGTGCAGCCCCACATCCACCTGTGTGGAATGAAACCATGGAATGAAACTGTGTCACAACTAATGACATGCAACTGTGGAGACTGCCCTGGGTCCTCCCCTATTCTCTCTCTCTCACTCTCTTTTTCTCACACTCTCTCTCACTCTCTCACCTTCTCTCAAACAATAAAAAATAAATCTTTGAAGAAAAAGGTTTCTTTTTAGGCTTTGGAGCAAATAGTTTGGTACTGAGTTAATCCTTCCCCTTAATTTTTCAAATAGGCTCCTGTTTGCAGGGTTTTGCTTTAAGCACACAAACTGATTGACAGGCTGAAGTTTATCTTTAACACATACTTTGAGTGCCATGTGTGGGCACTCACATATAGGGTGAGAGAGGAGGTATAGACAACCTGGTGTGAAAATAGACGTCACTGACTGGCCTAGTTGCTTTATATGGATTATTGCCCAAGAAGCCAATACTGGGAAGCCGGGATGGCTCAGCAGGTTAAGCACTCACTTTGCAGCCCCAGGCACCAAGGATCGAATCCCAGCCCCTGCGAACCCATAATGTGAACTAAGGTGCGCTTCCCATGCGGGAGGCCCCAGTTTGGCTCCTGGCCTCCCCTCCCATGGGGGAGGCCCCCAGCCCAGTTCCCACCCTGTGCACTCCCCCCTCCCATGCCCCCCACCTGTGTGAAACCATGTCAAAAACTGATGACGTGCAACTATGGAGACTTCTGGGCCTTCCCCTTTCTCTCTGTCTCTGTCAAAAACAGTAAAATCTTAAAAAAAAAAAGCAATACTAAAATCATTAGCTGACCTGGGTTTTAATCCCCATGCCCCCATAATGTAGAAAAATCTGAATAATTTTGTGACTATTGAGCTAACAATTCCTCTTTGCCCTTGTGTGTTAGGACAATAGAATATTTTATACAGGATAGAATAGGAAGAACTGTGGGCGGCTTCTGAGAGGGTTTTAGGTGGTTCAGGACCTATCATGGGAGTCTAATGCTACTATAATGGTTCTTCATAGGCCGATTTATAGTGTCTTTTAGGGATGCTTATGGCGTGACCGGATACTCTCCTCCTTTTGTTTGCACCTGTGTATTTTTAAGTGATAGTGGCTCTTAATCTATTTTTAACTTCTATTCTAACTAATTCATTATGGGATAGGACTTGGAGTTTACCTTTTCTTTCTATTCCATTCATTAGTCATTCAGTTAGACTTTAACAAGTCAAGATAAGAAATAGAAAGAATACTACTTGATAGTACTAATTGAGGGTGTGTCCCTTTCCCCCTGTATTATTTCCTGAGGCTAATGTGGTATCTGACACGTGATTGGTGTTCCATGTGTGAGTGGATGGATATGAAAGAGCTTGCATATTTTAGAGAATTTTTGTATCTGATAACATTTATGTTAAATGAATACATATGCAGTATCTTTTTTTTTTTTTTTACTTTTGGTATTGGGGAGAAAGGCAGATAATTCCAAAATTAGTTCGATTTTTATTCTCTATGTCAGTTGCCTTTGGAGGGGGTCATAATTTGATGTTATCTGGAACCAGTAATGATCCTCTTTTTAATAGGATTTGCTATAATTTGATAAGTGATTTGTTTGTGTTTAGATATTTAAGCATGGTAGCAATAGCAGTATCTTCAGTAAGGTAGAATTCAGTATGAGCAGATGCATCTGGGTTTGATGACGTTGAAAATGAAAGATGCAGCTACTGTCCTCTTAAGATACTTGAGTGATCCATATCTTATATAGGAATATCACACCATCCCAATCTTTCTGTATTTTCCCATCCTAGGAGAGGATTGTCAGCGTTGCTCTTTATTCCTTTTCTTTATTCCACCTCTGCCTGGCAAAGCTTTACTGGAGAGAGAAGAGGAATTAGGAACATAGAAGCTTGTTCCTGGAACTATGAGGGCTGTCTGGAAAGTATCCAGCCATGTAACCATTCTCATTATATTGACAATAGCTGGGTTTTTTTTCTGGACAGCTCTCATATACATTAGAACATATTCTGTTCTGTAGAAAAGATGTTATGGGAATAATAGGTTACTGTTATATGATAATATAAGCTTTTAATGTCTAGTCAGGATACTTAGTGAATTTAAGAAATCACTATTTTGTTACGTTTTCCAAGTCATCACTTCTCCCTTGTTCCCACTTTTACAGTCCTACTAAAGGGTGAACCTCCTGGTAAGCAGGTAAGTCCTATGAAAGTTGGACCTCCAGGTGATGTCAGCTCACTCTGTTGTGCACCTTGCGGGTAGGGATTCTGTCATCTTTATCTATGTGTCAGCAGCTACTAGTCCAGTGCCTGGCACAGACAACATGCCCCCCAATACCTGTGGAATTAGTTTGAATTTAAGGAAGAGAAACTTTTACATTCTCTATTTTCATCCGTGTCAGTTTCTCAAGAACATTCTTATGTCAAACTCTTCATCAGTGTTGGCAGTAAGACATACGGTTAGATTTGTCTATTGATCTCTTTATTTACTTATTCACCAAACATGTATTGACCACTGGTAATGTGCCAGGCACTACCAGGCACTAAAGCACAGCAGTGGATGGTACAGCTCATCACCTGCTCTCCTGGAGTTCATAGTCGGGTGGCGAAAAAATGACCATTGTCAAGAGGACACTCACCTGTCTGGGGTGGAGCTGTTCTCTAGAAACTGCCACTATTTTAGAAATGCATAGACTGACTTTGAATTAACCTATGTGTTTGGAAAAGTCTCTTTCTCACCTTAACTACCAGTGATGGAAAAGTGACTTTCACAGTTATTCAGAATTGCCTTTGAAAATAAACTAATGAAAAGAATGATGTGGCCAATTTGCTTTTATAGTCTGTGATTAGACAGTAATTTTACTTACCTTCGTTTTAAATGAAGTCTTAAAATAATCTTAGATATTTAAAAAATAACCTTTTCCATATATTCTAATTGTAAATTATTAATTTTCTGAGTTTTTTATTAAGGTAGATTGTCAGTTTTCCTTGTTTCTGTTGACTAATTTAGTTGCATGTTATTTCTATTTGTAGCTCTCCAGTCTTAGGTAAAATTGTGCAGATTTAACGGTGAATATGGCATAGCTTCAGCTAGTTTCAGATGAGAAAAAATAATTAAAATCATAATAAGGAAAGGTAAAAAAAATGGTGGTACAAAATCAGCAAGATAAAAGGTGATTGGGCTGGTGGCTGGGTTGGAAGAGAGTGAAATTTTTTTCTTCATATTCTCTGTGATACAAGATTTCTTTCAGTAGATTAGTATAATTTACATGAGCCATTTGAAGGGATTATGTTCTTAACAATTTCCTTAAAGCTCTTTATTATGTATAGCCTGAAGCTCTGCCATTCATCACTCTTGTATCTGGGTGCTCTATGAAATGTAAAGGGACTTTCAAAATAAAAATAATTCTTTTTTGGGGATCTGGGCAGGGGGCGGGGTGCTCACGTTTGTCTAAAAACAAAAATGTTTAAACAGTACATTATGTCATATCTGCATGTTTAAGGGATTTGAGCACACCTGGTAGCAAAGAGGTTTGACCTAAGTTTCTCAGGTGAGAACTTAAGGTGGACAGAAGGATGAGGAAGTAGTCCAAGGTGAGCTGAGGAGCTGGTTACCTTTAGCCTACTTTCTCTGGAATGATGTACTTTATCCTACCAGGTCATTCAGTAACCTCAGCCCAAGCATGAAGATTCTCAGTCACAAGTAACAGAAACTCACTTAAGTGTAAGCAAAAGGGGTGATGATTTTTGTTTGCTGAGCTGCAAGATGAGCTGGATGGAGTAGGTTTTAAGGGTGTTCAGAATCAGGGACTTGAGGGATGCCTGACATAGCTCAGCGGTTGAGTGATTGCCTTGCAATCACAAGGTCCAGGGTTTGATTCCCGGCTCCAGCCTATGCAACCCCACATGCTGAACTGTGTGGCACAACTGGTAGCTGCTGGGACCACACAGCGGTAAAGGTTATCACCTCCCATTCAGTTCCCATCCCAATAGCCCCACATCCACCTGTGTGGAATGAAACCATGTCACAACTAATGATGTACAACTACGGAGACTGCTCTGGGTCCTCCCCCTTATCTCTCTCTCAACTTATCTCAAAATAATAAAATAAATCTTAAAAAAAAAAAAAAAAATCAAGAGACTTAAACACAGCTGTGTATCTCTGTTTGGCTCCTCCACTTTTTCTTTCAACTTTTGTCTCTGTCTTTCAGTGTTGGCTTAATTTTTCTCTTACTGCAGATGGGCTTTCTCTACATGAAAGGTAGTCCCATGCGGTGTCAGCCTGTGGATGTCTTTACAGTTTGTGGTCTGAGAAAACAGGATCCTTACGCCCTAGTTTCAGTTAGATAAATTGCAGGGAAGAATTCTGATTAGCCTGTCCTAGGTCATGTGCCTGTGACAGTTGACATAGCCAAGGGGAAAAGGTACTGGATAGTCTCAGCTTGTGTCACAAAGCCCAGGGAAGTCACACAGACACTGCCCTGGGGGAATTGCAATAAACTGTCAGCCATCGAAGTTTTTTGCATTCTTTAGCCCATAGGACCCCAGTTCCAACAACTAGTTAAAATTCTTTCCCTAATTCATTGAAAATCCCTTAAAGTCTTTTTTTATTGTTTTGTCAAGCTATGGATTTTATTATTTTATTTTATTTTTTAAATTACAGATTTTATATTTCACTGAACTTTAGATTCCTCTTTCATTTTACTCTTGTGTGTTTGCAAAAACACACATTAGCACCCTGTGCTGTAGTGTGATCTCAAAAATTATGCTGGACTGAAGGAATACCACTGAAATAACAATATTGAGTCATGGAATCATAAAACTTGAGCATTGAAAGAGATTCTAGATTCTGTCTGCCTTAGCACTTTCACAGATATTGTGGAGTCTCCTAAAGACAAAGAGTCCAGAGATAAAGGAAGATGAGTAATTCTTCACATTTCTAAACACTGAGCCCTGTTCTAGGAACTGAGGGTAATGGAGGGAAACCGATAGATAAAGAAGGTCCTTAACCCTCATGGATCTTACATTTATATGGGGAAAAAAACTTGAATGAAAATTTTCTTTGATTTTTGGCCCAAATATCAGTTTTTTAGAGCTTATCTGTTAAAATGAGCTGACTCCTGAACAAATCTGAAGCTCTGTTTGTCGATATGTATCTCTGAATAATTGTTTAAGAAGCAAAATAAATTACTAGTAAATGATGTTGGTTTCGCAGATAAAATCTTTGGAAATATGGCATCTGTTGGAGAGAATAAATAAGAGGAGATCTTGGTTGTGAGTATGACAAAGAGTTCAATCTTCTAAATTGACAGACTAGGATTAAAATCTCAGCACTCCACTTACTAGCTTTGTAATTCGGGCAAGTTGTCAAAGCTCTTTTAGCCTCCCATTCTTCAGATATAAAATGAAGATGCCTACTTTATATATGGTTTTTATGTTTTTTTTGAGTATTAAATAGTTACTTTTATTAACAGTTTTGTTTTTTAAGATTTATTTGGTTGTTTGAGAGAAGATAAGAGAGAAAGAGAGAGAAGGAGGAGGGTCCAGAGCAGTCTCCATAGCTGTACATCATTAGTTGTGACATGGTTTCATTCCACACAGGTGGATGTGGGGCTGCGTTGGGCAGGAACTGAACTGGGGGCCTCCCACATGGGGGGCAAGATTACCTTTGCCACCCATTATTCTGGTGGTTACCAGTTGTGCCAAAGTTCAGCATATGGGTTTGCATGGGCTGGGGCTAGGAATCGAACCCTAGACCTCAAAATTGCAAGGCAAGCGCTCAACCATTGAGCTATCCTGGCATCCCAATGCAGTTTTTTTTGTGGTAAAATATACATAATATAAAAGTTACCATCTTAACCATTTTTAAGTGCACAGCTCAGTGGTTTTAAATACATTTCATATTGCACTACCATCACCACCATCCATTTCCAGAACTCTTTTCATCTTACAAAACTGAAACTGTACCCCTTAAACAATAACTCTCATTCCCCTCTGCACTAAGCCCCTGGGAACCACTATTCTACAGTTACTTTATTGTAAATGATAAGATCTCAAAAAATGTTAGCTGTTACCCCTCTAAATCAAGAGTCAGCAAACTCTAGCCCACAGGCCAAATTTGGCCAGTAGCCTGTTTTGGTGTAGGATGTCCTTGAACTAAGAAAGTTTTTTATATTTCTAAAGGGTTATAAAAAGGAAACAAAACAAAAACAACAAAAAAAAAGAAGAATATGCCACAGAGACAGTATGTAGCCCATAAAACCTAAAATATTTACTATGGGGTCCTTTTAAGAATTTGATTTTAAATGTGTGTCTGTGTGTGTGTGTACATACTTACATACGTACGTACCCTTCTACGTATCTTTTGGGAATTGTATGAACATCTGCGCTACACCATGAAGTCTCAGCGGGGCCCTGTTGCCCATAAGGGGGTGAAATTGGTTCTTGAGGGGTGAGAAATCTTAGGTATTAACAATGATTTGCAGTCTTCCAAAGGGCCACAGTATATAAACAGATATGTAGTATATCTCTGGTGTTAAAATTTATTGGAGATGTGGCAATTAGAACAAATATCTAGTTAGGCTTGTTAGGGGAGCAATAGTGAAAAATTTTGAGAACCACCATACTGCCCAAGACTGTCCAAGTCTGAATTCTGGAAGGCAGGACATGCATCTTATTAGCCTCTGAATGTACCAGCATTTAGCAGATGATCTAGTTTAAGCTTGTTCAACCTGCTGCCCATGGGCCATGGGCTGCATGCGGCCCAGGACGGCTTTGAATGTGGACCACACAAATTTGTAAACTTCCTTAAAACATTATGAGATTTTTACCCGCCCCCCCCCGACTTTATTATCTATCTATCTATCTATCTATCTATCTATCTATCTTAAGCTCATCAGCTACCAGTAGTGCGTTTTATGTGTCGCTCAAGACAATTCTTCTTCCAATGTGGAGCCAAAAGGTTGAACATTTTCTTCAGTCTTTAACTTTGTTACAACATAGTTGAATGAATAAAACTTTTGATCTAGTTCAGTGACCCATTCAGTCTAAAAATTGCTTTCACAGCAAACTCTACAGCCTTGGAAATTAAAAAGAAAATTCTTTTTAACCTTTAAGAAGTTTTTCAGGGGGAGCCAGGATGGCTCAGTGAGTTAGGCACTCACTTTGCGGCCCTGGGGACCGAGGATTGAATCCCTGCCCCAGCCTGTGCGGACCCATATGCTGAACTGGGGAGTGCTCCCAGTTCAGTTCTCACCTGGGTGAGACCCTGGCCCAGTTCCTGCCCTTTGCAGCCCCGCCCACCTGTGGAATGAAACTATGTGGAAAAACCGATGATGTGCAACTATGGAGACTGTTCTGGGCCCTCCCCCTTCTCTCTGTCTCTGTCTATTTATCTCTCTCTCTGTCAAAAACAATAAAAATAAATCTTTAAAAAAAATTAAAAAAGTTTTTCAAATGATTCATCTCTCTGGCATACAGTAGACTCTCAGTTAACCAGCACCCGTGGGGATAAATGTAAGTAGACTCTCCATTAACTGGAGTGCTGGTTGCTTGAGTTCCAGTTTACAGAGAGTCTACTGTCATAGTCAGATGCTTTTTGCTTATTAGACTAGAATTTTTATTTTTTGTAACATTTGTTATTGACACAATACAATGAGTGTAGATTATAGAGTGTAAAGACCTTTAACCTTAAACCTGCATGTGAGACTGCTCACAGTCATGCCAAATCTACACTTGATATTAGCCAAAAGGCCAAGAAGCGATAGTCATGTCAACTCTAAATTGAAAAGAGAACACAGGTATATCTTTATTTACCTGAAAAATACAGTCATATTTAGAATATGCAAATTTTGATAGCAAGCCACTGAAATGTCAGGAACTTAAGTTGTCCTGTTTCACCTCAGGGTCTAGGACTGTGTCTTATGTATCTCTGTATCTCCAGGTGCCTAGTACGTAGCAGGTGGTTAGTGGATGTGCTTCTGGTACTGGCTGTACTGGTGATGGTTCTGCATCTCTCATTGTACCCTGGAGTTCTTTCTACTAGCAGTTTTTCTTTGCCCCAACTTGTTCTCACTCACATACTCATTCCTTTCAATTAAATGTTTGGTGTGACATTGGTTAGTAAGATTATATAGGTTTACAGTATACAATTCTATAATACATCATCTATGTGATGCATTGTGTGCTCACTACCCAGAGTCGGTTCTCCTTCCATCACCATATATTTGACCCCTGTTTCTCCTTCACCACCCCTCTTCCCTCTTACTCTCTGGTAACCACTAAAGTATTGTCTGTGTTCATAAGTTTCTATTCCTCTATTTGTCTTATTCCTTTGATGCTTCTGGTTTTATATCCCACATAGGAGTGAACTCATATGGTTCTTGACTTTCTCTGTCCTGACTTATTTTGCTTAGCATGATGATCACAAGATCCTTCCATGTTGTCACAAATAGGAGTATTTCATCTTTTCTTATGGTCATGTAATATTCCATTGTGTATGTAGTTCCCTTGTCTCACATTGGTCACCAGTATCAGTTGGTTTTTCCACCACTGTTGCAGGGTTTGATGATGATAAGTAGCAGGGGATTGTTCAAGCAGCATTCACTCTGCAGGGAGAGTCTTCATGGCATAGCCAATGCTGTTAGAGTAGTGTCCAGCCCTGTGTTTGATAGAGTATAGCAGTGTGAGGGAAATGGAAGAGACAGTGCCAAAGATCAATGCCTCCTGCTGGGCTGGGGGGCTGGAAAGGGCATCTGGGAGAATGACCTTCCATTCTAGCACAAGGTTCTGGGGGAATAGCCTAGCGATACAGCAGGCCAGTCTTCCTCAATTTTTTTTTTTTTTTAAGATTTATTGTTTTTGACAGAGAGAGAGAGAGAGAGAGAGAGATACAGAGACTGAGACAGAGAGAAGGGGGAGGGCCCAGAACAGTCTCCATAGTTGCACATCATTGGTTTTTTCACATAGTTTCATTCCACAGGTGGATGCGGGGCTGCACAGGACAGGAACTGGGCCAGGGTCTCACCCCGATGAGAACCGAACTCCCCAGTTCATTCCCCAGTTCAGCATATGGGTCTGTATGGGCCGGGGTCGGGATTTGATCCTTGGTCCCCAGGGCTACAAAGTGAGCGCCTAACCCACTGAGCCATCCCAATTTTCCCCTTCCTCAAATAGTTTTACCAACATTTTCCTGGGGAAACAGGAGGTGTTCACCAAAGTGACCTCTGTGAACATAAAACTTGCCTTCTGTTGTATTTTTTTTCAATATTTCTGTGTTTCTAACAGTGTACTCCACATAGGTGTTTGTTTTAATATAAAAATGTAAACAATGTTGTCAAACTTTACATGGAATTGCTATTCCATAAGAATGAACTGTACCCTGAGCCCACCCCTGTGAATCCCTGGGAAGACTTACAAGGGCAGTCTGGAAAGTATCCAGCCCATGTAATATGAAAAACAGAGGTATTTATGGCTGGATTTTTTCCCAGCCAGGCCTCGTACATCATAGACAGAGAAGTATAGCTGGGCTGTTGGTTGGACACAAACAGATATTAGTCACTTAGGTCAATCAGATATTGGAGGTTGAGGTGTTTTGACATAAAGTGATAAAAACCAAGAACCAGATGCAGAGGCAGTGAGTGGCCCAGAGGTTGGAGTGACCAAGTGCTAGCCCTCTGAGACTCTTCCTGGTTTATGTTCCTGAGTTTGTCATCAACCTCTGGATTTTAATCTCTGAGCACTCTTTGTCCTGCTCTCAAGGATGAGAACTCCATTTGCTGATCATGGCCATCACAGTGGCCCTGGGGCTTCCTCCTGCCTGAAGTGCTTCTTTACCTCTGCAGGGCTCCAGGCAGCCCTGGGGAGGCCCACCACACTCTCCTTGCTGAGGGCCAGGGCAGGATTAGGCCTTCCATAGCCTTCACAGAGAAGAGACATCCATCTATTTTTGGAATCCAAATGTTCAGAAACCTATATCTGTGAGGGAAATATTTAATTTTATTGCTGTTCATGGAGGAAGAGGGTCTTTTCCTGGTTTATTAGTATCTCACATGGCTCAAATCTGAACCAGGTGAATACCTTTTAAGCTTGTCATTACCCTTTTATCTATAAACCTTCATAAATGGCCTAGTTTCACCACAATATTTTAGTGGAATTAACTTGAACCAAGTATTATGTAATTAATTAGAACTATTAATTGAGTCAAGCCTGTAACTTGATAACACAAGGCCCACAGCTGACAGGTGGTTAATCTCAACTGCATAACTTCTTAATATGGGTTCCTTAAGATAGGATTTAAAACAACAATCACAACAAGACTTTTGGCACAAATCTCAAGTGGGTGCTATTTGGTGACCAAGCTAGAAAGCCAGTGACTTCCTTCATGCTTTCCTCTACAAACATCCTGCAACCTATGAGTCTTGTGCTTTGACATATTCTAGTCACTGTGTGGATACAGTTAGTCATGAAGCTATTTTCAGGCAAGACCAGTAGCTGTGCCCATTAATTTACATTCTCAGCTTCTGGTGATGGAATAAAATTACTAGGAAGAACCATTTTTTGATGACCACCTTATAAGTGCCATGGTGTAGTGGAACCTTCTTTCTCAGAATTAGGGGGTGGAAATATAACTTTCTATATAAATAAATGTGAACTTTCAAAACATGGTACATCAGAGAAATCTATGACCAAACAGTTAATTTCAAGCAGAGATGGTCAGGAAAAGTTATTTCAAGACTATCTGAGGGATGCCGGGATAGCTCAGCAGTTGAGTACTTGCCTTGCATTCGTGAGGTCCAGGGTTCAATTCCCAGCCCCAGGCAGTCCAAACCCATATGCTGAACTTTAGCACAACTGGTAACGCCCTGATGGCATCAAAGGTTCTTGCCTCCTATGCGGGAGGCCCCCAGTTTGGTTCCCACCCCACACAGCCCCACATCCACCTGAGTGGAATGAAACTATGTCACAACTGATGATGTACAACCCTGGAGACTGTTCTGCCCTCCCCCCCCCCCCCCCCCCCTTCTCTCAATAAAATAAATCTTAAAAAAAAGAAAAAAAAAGTATCTGAAACAAGCACATGGTGTCACTGGCCTAGTTCAGTGTCAGTGTGGTAGAGGGGAGAACGGGTAGATTCTGGAGTCAAAGCGATCAATGCTGGAAATGACCTGTGATCCTAAGCAGGTTTTAAACATCTTCAACTGGTTTTTACTCATCTAAAAGAAAGGGGGAGGGCTAATAATTTTCTACATCATTAAAAAGTTCCTGGCACATAAAGGGTGTTTTTAGCAGTCCTGTCTATAAGGGCACCCTTCCACTCTTCCCTCCTCAAAAGAAAAAGGAAGGGCTTGTCTTACCCTACTGAGTCAGGGTTTAAATTTAGCAAGATCTCAGAGTTAGTACATATATGTTTTAAATGGTTATGGGAAATATGCCTAATATTTGAAATGAGCTGTTCCTGATTCATATTTTTTAACAATATGTATATTCTACCCAATTCTAAAAAAAATTTTTTTTAAGGCAACTAATTCATCTCTTAGTCATACTGTGAACTCCTAGGACCTTACCCACAAATGCAGCCCTGGTTAGAGCTCTTCATAGAGCCTTTAATGCTTCAAACCCAGTAACCTCATTTTTAATTTCCCAAAAGCAGCCACACACATGTGCACACATGCACACACACACACAGTGTATGACCCAACTTTTGGGAACAATGTTAAAACAAACAAAATTCTTAGAAAGTTGTGAGATGCTTAAAATAGTTTGATTTTTAAGTGGTTTAGGAGCTTTTCCCATAAGACTTGGTGCTTGCTGCTATAAATAGAGGTATGCATGTGTCCCCAGAGTAGTTCCTCTCTAGTCACAGTGCTTAAGAGGGTTAAGAAGTCAGTTGTATTATCTTGCTATCTAAGGACTACTGTGAGCTTTTAGCCTCATTAACTCCAAACTTAAAAAAAACAAACATGTGACTTCACAAAGTCTTATAAATCAGATTGAGAATATTTCACCTGAAAAGCTCCTGGGTGTCTTGTCACTTTTCCTTTATTAAGAACAAACAGCTAGATTCTCCCTTTTGCCCCTACTCTCTAACACTATTTACATTGTCACTGGGATTTTTCTAAAGGGTTTGATAATTGTTAAGCTGGGGGATGGGTACATAGTACTTGTCTACTTTTATATATGTTTTGTCTAAATTAGAACAAACACATTTTTTTAAATTCTAAATATCTAGAATTCATCCTTTTTCTACTTTATGATTGGGGTAGGGTGGTGGTAGTATTTTTTTATTTTTATTTTTTAGTCTCGTCTCCTGGGGTTATTCAACATAACATATTGGAAAAGAAAAGAAACTCAAATAATTAGATATGTGATCCCCAAAGTGTACATATTATTTGAATTCTAAGATTTTTTCCTGGGAGGTTCCAATCTGATGCTATCTAAAAAACTTCCTAGAAGTGTATTTGTCATATTTAAGTATGGCAGCATGGCAAATATAGTATACCATATTTTCCGGCATATAAGACGACCGGCGTATAAGACGACCCCCTAATTTTACAGTTAAAACATAGGTTTAGGCCTATATTCGCTGTATAAACTACCCCCCACTTCCGAGGCTGTAGTCTTATACAGCGAATATAGGCCTAAACCTATGTTTTAACTGTAAAATTAGGGGGTCGTCTTATATGCCGGAAAATACGGTAATTGAAAGGCCCGAGGACTTGAATCCCAAATTGGGAGCCAAGGTCTTGTTTTGCCATGGCAAAGAGTCCTTGGGCACATCACCCAATCTTCTTGAGCCTGTTTCTTCTGCTATGTAATGAGGATAAAACATACTCTCTGCCTGCCTCTTAGAGATTTTTTTTAAAGTTGCTATCATACATAGGTTCATGAGTCATTCATTTAGTTAGTGTGCAACATCATCTGTTGAACTAAGAACCTGGAACATGCAGCAAGAAAAACAACTGCATATATAACTTGTTCTCATGTAGCTCATAGACAGATGAAGGGAATATAAAAATATACAAACACAAATATACTACTTTGAAGACATTTTTAATTAATGCAAAATATGACCAATACTAGTGGAATGCATGTGTTGAAGAAAACAGAAAAAAATGGTCCATGCAGTTTGTCAAAGGTAAACTTTTAATCGATCTTTTTGTAACTTTACCCTGACCATATTTTCTTGACACAAACTCATTTAGTGTAAGAAACTATGTAGCTACTTAATAAAAAAAAAAGTTCCACAAGTGGTACATAGATGCATTCTTTTGATAAGTGAATAGATAAAATATTATAACCCTCCTTTAACTCCCCACCCCTAATCCTATTCTCCATCAGCATCTAGGGATGTCAAAAGTCAGTGCAGGATGGGCACCAAGAATGCTCACACCGCTTCAAAAACAACAGTGCGTCAAGTAGTCGAGTGCTCACAACAGTTTTTGGACCTCTGCAGAGACAGTAGAGATGAAGTTTTAAATCAGATTATCACTGGAGATGAAACTTGGATTTATCTTTACAAGCCTGAATCAAAGCAGGAGTTCATGCAGTGGCATGAAAAGGGCACGCCACCCCTTAAGGGGGTCAAGGATTTTTCCAGCCTCAGTTGGCTGGAAAAATCTTGGCTACTGTTTTTTGGGATACGGATGGTATCCTGCTGATTGATTATAAGGATAGGGGTGTCACAGTAACTGGAAAGTACTATTCTGGTCTGCTGAAACAGTTAAGAGAATCTGTGAAGGAGAAAGGAAGAGGAAAATGGACCACAGAGGTGTTGCTTTTGCACGACAAGGCTCCTGTGCACCAGAGCAATGTTGCGTTGGCTACTCTTCACGACTGTGGCTTCCAAACGTGAAACCACCTTCCCTACAGTCCAGACCTGGCTCTGATTGTTATTTGTTCCCAAATAGAAAAACAAACAAACAAAAAACAGCGTTGAAGGAAGAAATTTACAGATGACAAAGAGGTTAAAACTGCAATTTGACAGCAAAAACATTTTTTTCCCAAGGGTATAAATAAACTTACTGAAAGATCTGAAAAGTGTATTATGGTTAAGAGTGAATATATTGGGATGGTGGGATGGCTCAGTGGATTAAGCACTCGCTTTGCAGCCTTGGGCACTGAGGATCAAATCTGGCCCTGGCCCATGCAGACCCATATGCTGAACTGGGGTGTGCCCCCAGTTCAGTTCCCACTGGGGCAAGTTTCCCATGTGGGAGGCCCCCGGTTCAGCCCCCAGCTCACAGGGGTCTGCCTCCCGTGCAGGAGGGCCTCCCTCCCCCAGCCCTCTGTGACCTCCCACCCACCTGTGTGGAACAAAACTATGTTGAAAACTGATGATGTACAACTATGGAGACTGCTCTGAGCCCTCCCCCTTCTCTCTGTTTCTCTCTAAAATAAATCTTAAAAAAAAAAAAGTGAGTATATTAAAAAGAGAAAAAACAAATAAATAGTTCGGTTTTTTTTTTACCCTTCTTACCCTTCATTCTGAGAATGTCTTGTATAACCACTATTTCCTTTCGGTATCTGTCCTTTCAGACCATTCCTCCTCCTTTACAGGTGTATATATCCAGAGAAAATACATTGTGATACATTTGTGTTTCTTTTGTTTTGTTTTAAACAAATGTTGTTATACTGAGTGGAACATTCTGCAACTTGCTTTTTTTCACTCAACAGCATGTCCGGTAGAACTTTCCATGATCTGGCTCCTTACTTTAACCTGTGCTTACTTTTCTGTACTGGTTTGTCTCACCATTCTCTTATTGATGGACAGTTAGGTTGTTTCTGGTTCCAAACAATACCATGATAGACATCTTTGTAATACCCTATTTAAGCACATATGTGAATATTTCTCTAAGTATTGACACGTGGAATTGCTAGGTCATAAGTTACAACTTGACTAGTTAATAGCAGATTGTCCTCCCAAGTAAAATGGACACTATTTTTCACACCATTTTCTTGTCCAGCTCCTCGGAGCCAGTTAATTAGGGAAAGATTTGTAGAGAACAGTTATAGTCGTCTAGAGTAGACCAGTGCTTTTTACACCTTAATGTGCAGACTGATTTCCTGAGGATTTTGTTAAAATGCAAATTATGACTCAGTAAGTTTGAAATGGGGTCTGAAATTTTATATTACTAACAAGCTCCCAGGTGGTACTGATACTGTTGATCAGGATCATACTTTGAGTACCAAGAATCTGAAGAACAGATCTCGCTGCAGCTTGTTTCTCTGCAGTGCCTGGAAGTTAGTGTTTGAATGGGTGTGTGTGTCCATGCATTAACTCATGTGCACGAGCGTGTTTCCAGAGGAAGCTATGTATTGCCATACGTGTTTGAACTCTAGCCCTGGGAGACTCAGTCTTTGAAGTTAAATCCTATGAACACTTATGGTAGAACTTTGATGGTTGTTGAAACTGGGGTTATGGGTGCCTATAGGTTGGTTGTACTACTCTCTCTCCTTGTGTAGAAATGCTCATATACAAATTTTAAGATAAAATACAAGAAAGATCCTTTGAAATTTGAATTGCTTCTAGAGATTTTTAGTTTGGTACATGATGCTATGCCTCTCCTAGATTTCCTCTGGTAGATAGATCATTTGTATTCTATTTTAATCAGTAGTATATTTTCGACTCACGTGAGTTTTAATGTTAATATATCTATGTATTTTTAGAAGTTTAAAAATAACTGTGAAAAGAGCCTTGTTCCATATCTGCCTACCGTAGTAGCTGCAGTCAGACCCCCCTCAGCCTTTCTCATTCAGAGAGGATGCCACAAAATATGGCAGACAGTACGGTAGTGTTTATGACAGCATGATAGCGCTGGAGGCACTTTAGAGACCCTGCAGGGTCAGACTGTCCATGCTGATTGATTAGTGGTTACCTGACAAAAAACAGTTGAGAAGGAGTTTGAGCAGTTTTTAGGATCCAGCAGAAAAAAGTTCTCTGATTAACTGGCAGTGTCTGTCAAGGTGTGCTATATTGGAGAAATATAGCACAAATGCTATGTCTAGGTTGGCCCTGGCTCAGTGAAAATACTGATTTCATAGTTGAGAAAATGAGGTACAAAGGATTTTAAATGATCTGTCTGAGGTTTGTGGTTAGTGGAAGAACTAGTACTGTAATAATTAGGCATCCTAGTCCAGCTCCCTTTCTATCATTCCACTCCAATAATGGGAATCTGTGTGAAGAGCATTTGCACGTTGAAGAAGTTTATAGAGTAGAAGGAGCCATTTATTTCTTAACTGGGTGATGTTGGGCAAATCAGTTAATCCTGAGGAAGAAGATTGTTTTTTGTTGTTGTTTTAAAGAAGTAACTGTCTCTCTTTTTACTTTGGCCATTAGCAAGCTCAGAGCCAAACAAGCAACTCTACTGTAGCAACTGTGTGGTCCCTTTTGACCTGCATGATTGTATTCTAATTCTACTTCCCCTAACCTGCCTCTGTCCTGACCTCCTAGTCTAATTCTGTATTTTTCTTGCTCTGATTTCGTTTCATTTTATTTTGCTGTTCTAGTATATGTATTTACCCTAAGCTGCCTCAAATATTATGAAACAGATGGTCTATAAAAACATAGGAATGTTGAAAAAGTTACTGACAAGACTGATGAAGATAAAAATGGTGTTGTAGTTCTGAGAAAATTTTGGTGGCTGTGGTATGTGCTTTCTTTTTCTCCCTGGTCCTCTTGTCTCGCGAGTCAATCCATCTTAGTTACCTCCATCCCTTTTTCTCTTTCTGTGGCTTTGGCTGCATTTGAAGCAATGATGGCTTATCTCTAGCGCCCCACTTACTTGGATTCACAGATACTTGTCCCTGTTTTTGACTTGTTTCTTATCAGATGCTGCATCTGAGTGTCCGCCAGGTACTTTAACTCAGTATGTTCAAAACAGAGCTCAGCATCCTCTCCCTAGAACCTCCTCTTCCTTGGTCCCAGCTGTACCACCATCCATCCCACTACTGCAGTCAGTAGCCTAGTGCTCACTTTTTACTTTTTCCATTCTCTCTGTAATCTTCCACATCTAATCACCAACTAAGACCTGCCACTTTAACTTCTCAATATTTTGGGGGGTCTATTCTCTCTAACCTTTCTATAAGACCCTGTGGGGTCTTTAATCTGTCCTTGCCCACTTTGGGGTTTTATTACAATAATTGCCACTCAGCCTCCTTCCCCTTTCACTCCCCCACTCCAGCCTACCCTTCATCCTGAGGTCAAGGGCCGCATTTATCTTCAGGCGAAGGTTCTGTTTAGTTCGGCCTTTCACACACTTGCCTTTGCTGAGATTAGTCTTTGGTTTTGCCATTCCTCAGTCTTGCCCAGAGTGACCTTCCCTGTCCTCTTTCTTTGGTGCACTCCAGTCTGCCTTTTAAGACTTGGCTCATTCTCCCTTTCTCAACCTCTCCAGGCATCTTGCTTCTCAAGATCCTGTACACATCTCTGTTATAGATCTTACCATTCTGATATATTATCCCATTTGATTGGATGCTGTTTGAGGGTCCAGATTGTGCCTTTTCAGTCTGTACCTCCAGTGTTTAACACCATATACATGGCACACATGGTAAGTGCTCATTAAAATGTTTAACAAAGGTATTGCAATTCTTAAAACTCCTTTAGAAAACAACACTGTAATAGTAACCACACCAACAGTTATTACTACCATTATTTATTGCGTTCTTACATGCCCAGTACTGTTCTACATGTTTACCTCATGTAACAGCTGCACAGTCTTTTGCAGTCAGTACTGTTACTATCCTTATTTTACAAATGAAGAAACTGAGGCACAGAGCTTAAATAACTTGTTAGAGTTTATCCAAATGACAATAGAAAGATCCAAAATTTGAATCCAAGCTTTAACCATCACATGTGTTGTATGTGGGCCGTGTGGATATATCTCTGGGAAGGCAGGGCTTTGCCCAGTAGTTATTTCTTGAAGTCTCTTTTACTTTCTTTGTGATTTCACAGTGTGGAGGAAAACAAAAGGACATTTGAAACCCTGTATAACAGGCTTCCTGCTTCCCTGCCTTCTGCTCAGGACCTTCCGTGCTCCTGTAGCTGTGTGAACTGGAATACCGATGCTGCCACAGTTCTGTGCTCTTCTAGGAAGCACACATTCTGGAGCTCCTTTAAAAAACTATGTTGAGCTCTGCATTAAGGAGAGGCAGTGAGCGGCAGATAACTCTCACCCCAGCATATCAAAAGAGATTTGTTCCTCCTCTTAATCAGCGGAGTCAGGACTTCCTGGAAGGGAGGGCCAAAAGTGAGAAGAATTCTGGGATGGTGACTGGATCTGAAAAAGTACTGTATTTGCCCTTGTCACTGACATGAGTGTGCTCAACACAGAAGTATGACAAAGAGCTTTTAGAGCACTTGTTTTTAGATTACTCAGACTGTAAGAAAGTAAGATTGAGCTAATGAATGGCTACAGTATGAAAAACAAATTGTAAACATTTAAGCCGAAGGGGTTATAGTAAGAAATTAAAACAAGAAAGAGAATGTGGCACGAGAAGATGAGGTGATAAAAGGAATTTTTTTAAACTATAGGGCTAAAGCCAGTTTCTCTTTTATCCATTTGCGATGTTTCTTTTTACCTTATAAATCAGTCCCACCTTGGTTTCTCCCTGAGTTGGTTTTTATGTTGGGAACTTAAACTTACCTAAAGTCTGTTTTATTTTGTTTTCACCAAGTGACTGTAAATAAAACCACTGACTTTTAAAGCCATATATTGGGGGAAAATTTCTGCTTAAAAGAATTATCTTCTTGAGTGTGTCTCTATTGGAATGTGTAATCTGGATTTGAAGTTTATATAGGAATAATGTATATTTATCTAGCACTTCTGCCTTTTCAATTACTTAAAAATTGAATATATCATTTTATCTTAGCCAGACACTCAAGTTCTATAGTCTAGATATTATAATAGTGGTTGTCCCTCCTTAACGATAGGGGAGAATAGGACTGATCAGTTTTACTAATTAACACACAGAGCAGTTAAATGGCTTCGTTACAGGAGCTGGAACAGAGATTTGACCAGCTGCCCTTTTGCAGTTTGTATGCCCCACTGGTCCTGGGTGAGAGGATTTGAGGTGTGTTGATATTTGGGCTCCCGGGGAGCCACCGCCTGTTTTGCTGCTCTTGGGAACCTGATTGCTCCCCTAATGGAGTTGGCAGTCCTCCGCGAGCACCTCTCGATTCCCTCACCTCTTTATTCCCTCACTGGCATCATTTAAGTCCCAGAGCTTGTGAAGCAGGAACAAGGTCTTCTGTCCATTTGCTAATAAATGGTCTGGCCAGTGACATTATTGCGAGCAGACATTTGGAAAGATAAAAGAGAAGGAAGAACGGGAAATGTAGGAATTATCCCATTATGATGATAATACAGTACCGGATAGACAAGAGATGTAGTACTAAAGTGCTAATGCAGACGAAGATGACCGGCTTTCAGAGACAGAATAGATGTTTGGGAAAGGATGAATTAGAAACTCCTTCAGATACTATGTGGAAGCATAATAAAGACCAAACTCTGCAGGATTGAACCTTCTCTTTTAAGCAAATAGAATAATACAGCAAATAAAACTCACAGTGGAGAAAACTAAGAAAGGCTCTCTATTTCATTATTCAGCAAACATTTCTGAGTATCTACTATGAGCCAGACATTGTAGGCACTTGGGATATAAGTAACAGTTATCAAAACAGATAAAAATCTCTGCCCTTGTAGAACACACAATGTAGTGTAGGGAAACAGAAAATAAATATCTGAAATGTGTGATTTATAACCTTTTGGCCCCGAGTAATAGAAACAGAATCAAGCTAGCTTAAGCAAAGAGAATTGCTGTGGGGAAGTTCCTTATTGGCTCTGTTAGGAACAGATGTCTGCTCCTGATCAATCGGATATGGCCACACAGGGCCAGGGTTCCAGGATATAAACATGGCCTCCAAGAGCCCAACCCTGGGATGAAGAAGCTGTTCCTGAGGCTGTGGGGTGCAGTGTGAGCTGCTGAGGGTCTTAAAAATGTGCCTATCTATTATAGGCGCTCTGCCTTTCCAGTTCCATTGGCTTGTTTGCTTGTTGGTTTGTTTTTGTTTTTGTTATCAAGAATGAGTTTTGCAATGCAAATAAGCTCATAGGATTTGAAATGTACCATCTTATAAACTCTGGATACAAGACTACTTTATTCAAACTAAGTAAATAGAAGGAAAAATGAGAGCACAGGAGGAAGAGAAAAGATTGAATGATTGATTAAAATGCTTGAGAAGGCACAGTGATGACCTTCGGCTCTTTTCAAGTTTTGTAGGCCTGTTTGTTCCTATTCTAAATGGTCTTAGGCTTCTTTGCCTTTTAATTTCTGTGATGTTTCTTATATTTTGAAAAGCATTTCAACAATGTCATCTGTTACCAGTCTCTTTCTGCTGCTCTGCAATTGCCTATAGGAGTTCCTCCTCCTCTCATAATTTATATTTGCTGCTAATTAAGCCATCTCCCACGTGGGTGTCACAGGTGCTGTGGGGAACACAGTAGATAGGCATCAGGGTGAGTCTCGAGTTTGCTAACTTGCCAGGTTATACAAACATACCACTTAACTTCTCAAAGTCCTTCTTAATCTGTAACCTTGGAATAAAGGTACTTTTCTCTATAGGGTCATAACCAAGGGAGCAAATGAAGTTTGTGAAAATACTTTGCAACTTATAAAATACTCTGCAACTATCAACCACTACTTACTGCCCACACCAACATGATGGTCTCTGTTCTCTGGTTTTGCCTCTCTTACCACATCCCATTTTCCCTGAGAGAACTAGAGTTTCCTGTAAATTACTAGATGTGTTCCCTGGGGTTGGCTGGACCGACTTGACCATCTCTGAGTCCTAACTCTGTGGGTGTGCTCCTGCAGAACAAAGATATAAGCTTCATTTTCTGATGTTAATTATACACCCACCACCACATCCCTTCTTAGGAGACATGGATTCTCTTGGCATTTGAACCTAAGAGTGAGACAGTCTGCTTGTTCTACTGAGTGATGTGGAGAAGAGAGTCATTTCCCTTCTGGGTGTAGCTGGACCTTACGCAGTTTGTGTGGGCCTCTTGTCCGTAGGGGCTGAACTTTCGGGGAAAATGTGTAGTGGCTGCTGCTGCTATAGGCAGTTGCCACTTTGTTAGAGATAAAATATGAAACAATAGCTCGTTCATCCTTAGTTTGTGGTTTTTGCATAACAGGCAGTGAGCATGGCAGAGATAGCCCTTTGGATTCATGTGGTTTTGTAACAGAGATGAAGTCATTTCTAATCATTTGAGGCTGTGGTTTCTCTATCTGTAAAATGGTCTTGGGAGCAAATCAAGGAATGGCTATAAAACTGAATACCTTTGTTTGTCATGGAGTTCACATTTAAGAGTTACAGGTTCTTTGGAAATGTTTGCAGCCTCTTCATAACTTTATTTTTGTGGATTTGACCTTTAAAAAATGCTTAATTGAACTATCAAAAGCCTCAAAGTGGAAGTGTGATGCTTTACCACTAGGGGGCATTGCTGTCTTAGTCACATGATCTGAACCTACAGATTTTGTGAACTTGAAGCTCCCCTCAGTCCTCCACTTAAAATGTCTGTTATCCCTTAATGTATGTTGAATATATGAGGGCTGTCCGTAAAGTATCAAGCTGTGTAACTTCTCATTACATTGACAACAGCTGGATTTTTTCTCGACAGCCCTTGTGTACAAAAATACAATACATAACTGTATTTAAGTAATATTAAATGGTCTTTTAAAAAGTATTTACATTAACTTTAAAAGTAGATATTTAACATATAGTTATCATCACTGCTGTGGTACTTACCAAGTTAACTTGACTCCTGGAATAAAAAAAAAAAATCTGTCTCAAAAGCGTGTGGTTCGTCACCAGCCTTTCGGCTAGCGCAGCATCATAGTACCTGTAACTGTATGTCTAGGTCACCTGGGTTTGTTCCCTGCTGATACTGTGTGTCTGGCCTAGGATGTTTTCATTAACAGCAGAGGCATTTGGGGGAAAGTTTTCCATTTTCCCTCTTCCGTTTTCGGCAGAAGATAAAGCTTTAAGTAAACTCCTAGATAATGCCACGAGGAACATCAAAAGGACTTTGTCTCCTGTAGGTCAAAAGGACATCCTTTTTCTATCACTTGAGTAGAAAGATGAAGTAGCTCCCTCAAGTCAGAACATACTGTTTTTCTTGTTCATAAGTGACAAAGGTGTATGTAAGAACTGAGGATCTGGCATTGTTCACTTTTCAGATTATTTTTTTAGGATAAATTCCTAGAATTGGAATTACTGAGTCAGTGAGTATAAATATTAGGGCACTTGCTAATTATTGCCAAGTTGCTTTCCAAAAAGATTGTACTGATATATACTGGCTCCAGCAGTGCATGAAAGTATTTTTTTCACTGTAGCATACTCCAGAATTGGACATCAACAGCCATTTTCATTGTATAGAAATACTTTTTATAGGTAGATCACTGTTTCCCAAAATGTGTTGCTATTCTGGTGAGATAAACTTTTCAGATGTTGCAGACTTGTCCCTTTTTCTTGAAGATTTATGAAGCACACATGCATATTAAGGCTCTGAGAAGTCCTGTAAGCAAGAAATGTTTTAACTCGATGCTTCCCAGTTTTATTTATTTAATTACAGAATCCCTTGTTATGAATAATATTTGGGAATATCTAATGAAAATACTATTGTATTTTGGAAGATGGTGATGGTGGTAGGAAGTTGTTCCAGAAATTTTTAGGACCCACTACAGTATTGTAAGGATTTCATCTGAACTTAAGTTGTATTGGGTCATGATCTTAGTTTTGGAAGACAGAACCCACAGTAGCTTGATGAAGCATGAAAGCATATACTGAGGTATATAGAGAGAGCAGAGAAGTGTTACGCAGTCTGCAAAAACAGACTCTGGGTTGAGCTTCCAGGAATTCCATAGAACTGGTTGGCAGGAGAGCTATCTTCCGCTAGAGCTGCCTTTGCCAACATGGAAGCCAGTGAGTCCTCATTATATGTGTCTCCCAGAGTGGGAAGTGGGGCTGGGAAGGGTAATGTTTTGTTTCCAATGTTAGGAAGGAGGGGTTTTACATGATGGTGAGTTCTAACATGTGGAGAGAATGGTTAAAAGACTTAGGCTAGCCCCAGTTGGCAGACCTCCAAGAGGATAGAGCTGTGTGATGTGAACACCTCTGGATGTAGGTCAGAGAATTGTGGTCTAACCCTGTCCTAGCCACCTAGCAGCAGCATGACCTTGGGCAAATCCAGTTTCAAACTTCTGTCTCCTCATCTCTAAAGAGGGGTTAATTCCAGTTTATCCAACTCACTGGAGTGGAATAAAGATAAAATAAAAGTATTGAGTGTGACTGTACCTGGAAAAACTGTAAAGCAGCAGTGTCCAACCTTTTGGCTTCTCTGGGCCACATATAAAATACACTAACACTAACGATAGCTGATGAGCTAAAAAAAAAAAAAAAGGTTTCAAAAAAGTCTCATAATGTTTTAAGACTTGGGTCTCATTCAGAGCCATCCTGGCATGGACACAGTCATTAGTTGAATGGTTACCTGAGCATAAGGGGGAAGGGGATGGGGAGCGGGAAGGGGCATCAAATATATGGTGATGGAAAGAAAACTGACTCTGGGTGGTGAGCACACAATGTAATACCTAGGTGATGTGATGTGAAATTGTATGCTGAGACCTGTGTAATTTTTACCAAACAATGTCATCCTGATAAATTTAACAATTAAAAAGAAAAGGAGAAGCTCAATGCAATTTCACACTTAAATAAAATCCCATGAGATTATGATTAAAGAAAAAAAAAGGAACGAGAAATAAATAGGAAAAAAGCCATCCTGGGCCACAAGGTGAACATGCCTGCTGTAAAGTATGAAACAAATGAATGATATTTTTCACATCCCAGGTATGTCTACTTAGACCAAAGGTTGGCAAACTTTCATGTAAAGTTTGATAGTAGCATTTTTGTCTTTGTAGGCCATATAGTCCCTCTCATACCTACTAACCCTCTGTGAAAGCAGCCACAGGTACTATGCAAATGAATGAGCTTGGCTGTGTTTCAGTGAAATGTTATTTATGAACACTGAAAAAAAAATTTTTTTTTTTACTGTTAAATTTAATGGGGTGACATTGATTGGTAACAATTAGATAGTTTCCCGATGTACAACTCCACATCACATCACCCATGCATCGCATTATGTGCCCACTACCCAGAATCAGCTCCCCCTCCACCACCATATATCTGGTGCCCACGCCCACCTCCATGGACACTGAAATTTGAGTTTCATATGTTTTGTACGTGTCCTGGAATAGTATTCTTCTTTTGATTTTTGTTTTCAACCATTTAAAAAGTGAGAAACATTCCAGCTTCCAGGCTGTGCCAGCATAGGTGGCAGGCTGGATTTGGCCTATGGGCTGTAGTTTGCTAACTCCTGTTCTAGAACACCACACTTAAAATACTTAAGAATTAGAGTTGTTTCACCTTCATGTAGTAGCAAGTTTAATTCCACTAATCAAATTAATTTGGTGGCCATGGATGGAAACATGGGCTATATTTAGCTGAGAAGACTCCCAGCTCGTACGTTCTTAGAACCTCTTCCCTGACTTCTTCCTGTGCCTTTGGTAATAAAGCAATCAAGTACTTCTTTTATGGGAAAAGCTAACGTTGCATTTGGTGCCATTCCACTTCCCTGCCCAGAATCCATGCTTCTGAAACCCACCCTGTTCCCTCCTTTGGAAGATCCTGTATTTACGCTTGTAGCTTTGCTGCCTTGTGAACAAGTGTTTCCCAAAGACCTTATAGCCCCGGTAGGCTCATTATCCCTATTAGAAAACCAGAACCAGAGTGTTTCCCTCATCCCATAGAAGTTCCTTCAAGTCAACAAAAACCTAAGATCTGTTTAAATAAATCAACTGAGGTAAAATGTGCACCATGCAGCGGTTAGGGTGGTTTGCTTCTCAGCAGTGCTATCTAAAAGTGGAGAGAGCGGTGGCGATGAAGATGAGGAGTGAGGAAACGTGGGAGCAAGAAGAAAAAGGAGTGCTCAGAGTCTGAGAGAGGTGCTGGTGTGTTCGTCTCCCTGAGTGCACCTGCCACTGGGTGAATCAGGTGAGGCTGCAGGTCCCCTTTGAAGGAGACAGTGTGTCTCATGAGTATTCGTGTGTTCTTAAGAGCTTTGCTTTCTTAGCTGCTGCCACATATACTTGCCCTGGGGTTTACTGATTCAAAGAAACTATATTTAATTTTGCCTGTATGCCTTTTATTTGGTCTTTACTAAATATAGCTCGGGGAGGGAGAGAAGGAGAAAACTGTGTGGAGCAGAAGTTAATACACACCAGAGCTTTGGCGGCTTTGGGACAGAAAAGTAAAACTTTAAACCTGCTTTCTATTTTGAGGCCATCACAAGATGTTTTGTGCTTATGTTCCTTCCCAAGTCATAAACAGGGGTAGGAGGGGCTGGGAATTAAGCTATCTCTTGAAAAATATTAATTTGAAATTGAGTTAAAATTAGCAAAGGGAAGAAAGGGGGAGGAATAAAACATTGGACTGAGCCTGTTTGGAAGCAGAATAATAAACACCTCATGGGGGTAGAAGAGGCGTGCAGATTTCCTTCCAGTTTTTGGCCTCTGCTCCTGCACAGAGCCCCATTGTCTGCAAGGAGGGGGCCAGGCTGAGAGCGCTGTGCAGACGGACTTGGCAAGGAAAGCCTGACACGGGCCAGCCTCTTCCCGATGCTGTGATCTCAGTCAACATGATTTCTGACTAATAGGCAGTAGCTGTCATACCATGAGCTGTTTTATCATAATATAATTATCACGTACTAGATGCTGTAATTGCCTATTTTGGGATATTTCCCTACTGGAAAGTTTGCAGGGTGAGGACGGTCTCTAGGAAAGCTTTCTCTAGTCCTAGGAAATGATCCCCCTTCCTGAAATAAGACTTCTCTTCCTGGAAACCTACTGGTGCATTGCTGATGAGTCCACACCTTCATCAGGGTCCCTCGGCTTTGCTGAATATCATTAGGAATGCTGACCCCTAGGCCGTGGCTTGCCCCCTGACATGCCACTTGCCCCTTTAGGACCAATGTGTGGGTCTGCCCTGAATAGCCAGACTCTCTTCTGACTAGGAAGCTTCATCTGGTCACTTCCATTCCCAGAAACTCCACTTTGTACTTAGGCCATCTTGCAACCCAGCCTTCCTAAAATTATAGCCCCAATTATGTCACATTCCTGCTCAAAAACCTTCTGTAACTATACACATAGAGAAGACAGAAAGGAACTGTGTCAAAATAACAACAGTGGTGTTATCCTTCTGATGAGCTATTTCCTGGTGATAACTTTTATTTACATTATGGTTTTTAGTCTTCTCCAGTTATTTTCACAATAAGTATATAATACTGCAGCAGACTCTCCATTAACCGGCACCCATGGGGATTGGTAGATGCCGGGTAAATGTAAGCAGACTCCCAAAATCTCAAGCAACCGGCAAGATTGAGAGTGACAGTTGCTCGAGTTCCAGTGAATGAAGAGTCTACTGTATTTTTTGAGAAAAATGTTATTTTTATGATTAAAAAAAAATACCATTTACAAACCTTCAGTGGCTCCCAGTTGCTGATTAAACCTCCCCCAAATCCCTGATATTCAAGGCCTTTGCAGTCTTGCTCTGATTTCTCCAGCCTTACCGCCTCCTCTCTCTGCCATGCACTCTTAAGTTATAGCAAAATGGAGCCACTCACGTTGCCAGATAATTTGGTGCTTTGTGTATGCCCCTTTCTACCCATCAGTTTTTCATTCTTCAAATTGATTTCACCTCCTTTAGAAAACATAGAAAAACACAAATTGGGAAATCCTTAATCCCACTTCCTGGAGGTTACTCGGTTACCACTTTGATGTATGTCTTTCAGAAATATTTGTGTTCTCTGCAGCTGAGGATGGTCAGCACATCTTAGATGTCTGTTACACACTCTATATTTAACTTGAGTTGTTATTCATACCTGTCTTATCTCCATTCTGGATTTTAAGTTTCTTCACTACAGGTATAGCTACAAAAGTGACATTTCATCTTTGTGGCCTCCCCTGGCCTTGAGCATAGTGACTTCTACGTAATAAGCAGTGCGTAATCATCTAATAAATCAGTGAGGAAGATAACACAAACGCATAGCTTAAGGGCAAGCCATAGTAACAAGCACAAACATGATGGTTTCGTTATGAATATAATGGTGAATATAACCATAAATGCAGTCACAGGACAAATAAAAAAATATTGGAGATGTATTTGGAGTGGTTAAATGACTAAAGTCTTACTAAGGTAGGACAACTTTGGTACATTACATGGAGGAGATTCAGACCTGAAGGAAGGAAAAGCTTATTTGAGGCATCTGCATAAACCACTGACTCAACCCTGGCCCATGTTGGAATCACTAGGGAGCTTTTTAAAACTACTGATGCTTGGGCTCAATCCCAGACCAGCTAAATTAGAATCTTGGGTGGTAGCAGAGGGGCGCTTTCTGTTTGAAAAAGCTGTTCACACAATTTTTTTTTTTTTTTTTATCTTTTCACATTTATAGAGAGAAATTATCTTTTTGTCTTCAGTGCATATTTATTTCTATTTTACTCTTGACAGATAGAGAGAGAGACAGAGACAGAGACAGCTAGAGAACCGAACTGTGGGAACTCCCCAGTTCAGCATGTGGGTCCTGCCTGGGCCGGAGCCGGGATTTGATCCCCGGTCCTCGTGGCCTCAAAGCGAGCGCTCAACCCGCTGAGCCGTCCCGGCTTTCCCTGTTCATACGATTTTAATGTACATGCGGGATTGAGAATCACATCTAGGAAGGGAAGTCTTCCTAAAAAGAAAAAAATTAACTGTAAATGTCTTGCTGTGACATTGTCGGAGAAACGAAGAAGTTGTCACTTTAAGGGTGGGAGGGAGAGTTCTGTTGGTGACAAGAAGAGCTGGTACAGATCATTCTCTGTTCTATGTACTTTAAAGCACTTGGATAAGCTTCACCTCTTAACTTTTATTAAGCAAATTGTTTTGGGGGGATGCTGGGATAGCTCACTGGTTGAGTGCTTGCCTCACAATTGCAAGATCTGGGGTTTGATTCCAGGCCCTGTTCCTGTCCCTGGCCCATGCAAACCTCATCTGCTGAACTCTGGGGCAACAGGTAAGCACTGGGATGGCTCTGCAGTGAAGGTTCTCGCCTCCCAGGTAGGAGCACCCCCCCACCCCCACCCCGCCCAGTTCAGTTTCTACCCTGTGTGGTCCCACATCTACCTGTGTGAAATGAAACCATGTCATAACTAATGATGCACAATTATGGAAACTGTTCCGGGCCCTCCCCAATTCTCTCTCTCTCTCACCTTCTCTCAAACAATAAAATAAATCTTAAAAAAAAATAGCTTTTGTGCATCTCAAATTTCCCAGACTTACCCCCTTCAAACGCCACTTTCTCTTAGAGCAGTCACTGAAGAATACAGCCCATACACGTTATGTTATCACATGCACCTCACTTGTTGTATTGAAGCTTCCCCCCCAGGGATTTGACTACTATTCAGATACTGTCAAAAATACGCTTACTTCAGACATGTTACAGCCAAGTTTCCTCCACCCCCAACAAAACAAAGCAGACAACAAGCGAACTTTTCTTGTGCAAGGTTTTCTAAAACCACAGAGCAGGGTGGAATATTGACTGCAGTTTATCATGTGGAAACTGAAATCCCAGTCCCTTGCTCTAGCTATCAAGTCGTCATGCATCCTAGAATCACACCCTTTATACTGTTTACTCCTTGGATTTAATACAGGAAATGGTATTTTGCTAAGTTGTGCTTTCATGTTCTGAAACATGCTTGCATGTTGTTATATAGTAGTGTTTAAATCCAATCCAAAGTGATTTTGTTGCAATGGAAATATTTCAATTAATGTTTATGGTTAAAATATATAAACAAAACTTGGGTTGAAATTAGTTGATTAATCATTTTGCATTCCTGGGTTCAGGAAGAGTTTTGTTGAACTCTATCAAGGGAAGGATTATTAATGTACTCTGCCTGTGAGGTCCTTCCAGACACCTTTTCCTTAGGAAAGCCTGGTTTTAATGTTACTTGGTACAGGATATTTTTCTTTTGGCAAGAGCCAACCAACCAATACCACCAAGTAAAATGTGCTTCATAGCCAGCACTTGGAATGGGGAGAATATGTCACACTTCTAGCAGTAAAGCTGCCGTTCCTGTTCTCTGAGTTCTTTTTCTCCGACATACACAAACACATACATCTACAGACACACACTCATACCTCCCACTCCCAGTTACTGAATATATTACTGAGGCATCAGCTCATGATCTCAGGGTATACCCGCTATGTCTCTTCTCTTCTTTCTCGTTACTTCCCCTGACCACCCAACTCTTATTATGTTTACTTCTTTAAACCACTGAATTGAATGACCAACTTTTTCTTCACAGATTCTGTTCCCACACACACTCGCCTCTTTTTTTATGTGGAATAAACTTCATATATCCTAACTCAACTCACCTTTTCTCCATTCCTATCCCTTAGTAGGGGTCACAGGGCCATATTTTTGGGAATGCCAGTCTAAGCCAAATGAGAGATTTTTCCTAGTCTTTTAAGACATGATAGGGGGAAAGCTGGGATGTCTCAGTGGGTTGAGTGCTCGTCTGAGGATCGAATCCCAGCCCTGGCCTGTGCGGATCCACGTGCTGAACTGGGGTGTGGCCCCTGGTTTGGCTCCCGCCCTGCAGCCACCTGTGGAGTGAAACGATATCGAAAACTGATGATGTACAACTGTGGAGACTGTCCTGGGCCCTCCCCCTTCTCTCTGTCTCTCTGTCAAAAACAATAAAAATAAATCTTAAGAAAGAAAAAAATAAAGGATAGGATAGTACCAGAATGTCTGGAGAGAAATATTATGTAATCTTTCCTTGTTCCAAAAAAGCATTTGAGATTAAGCATAGAAATTCTTGAACTAAAGGGTGTCCAAAATTCACGCAAGAAGTAATTTTGATAGAAAACACAGGTTTATAATTTAAAAATTGTAAATTTTCACTGCTCAACAATGAAAACGCATTGTTCTTTCGTGTAGCGCTCCATGTTTAATAACCCTGAACTGTCAGCTGTCATGCTGTCTTTTTTTTCGTTGGCAACACTTTACCGCACAAATGACGCAAAATTCAAATCTTGCGTGAATTTTGGGACACCCTTTATAATGGGGAAAACATGAACAAACAAAAGGAAAATTAAGGTCGAATCCTAAAGTGAGGACAGAGGAGAAGCTTGGTCAGAGAAATGTGTAGTATGATGATAAACTACACGGTTATAAAAGTTGGGCCACAAATTCAACTCTGAGCTTTCTCACAGCTTAGATAAAGAAACAGCTCATCCTTTCCTGCCAAATTAGGGGACGAATTAGGAAGCCCCCTTTTGGGGAATCTTATTCCAAGTGTCAGGTACCCCTGGTACCTTCCTGGGGCAGTTCTTGTCTTGGTTGGGAAGCTGGGAGCAGACCCTCAAACAACTTTAAAACATCATTAGAGCAGAATAAGAATGTCCAGAAAAGGCCAAATCCAGAGAGAGAGAAAGCAGAACTGGTGGTTTCCAGGGACTGGGGAAAGGGAAGTGGGAGGGACTACTAATGTTTACTATGGGAGGGGGCGGGGCGTAGAAGTATTCTAACCTTACCGGTAGATAGTGGGAATGGTTGCATAACCATGGGAATGTACTAAAAACCACTGAATTGTACACTTTAAATGGGTAACTTTTATGGTATGTGAATTATATCTCAATAAAAATGTTTCAAAATAGTTTTAATTACAATTACAAAAGATAAGAAAATAACATGCTGGAAAAAATCAGCTCATGAGTCTAAGATGCATGTCTCCCCCAAGATGCACACTTCTCAGGGCCAGAGTCACAGCTGAGGTACTGCTGTGAGGGGGAGCGGGTCACACTGGGTAGAATTTAGACTGTGCAGTCTCTCAGTTTCTTTCCATTAAGAACATGCAGTTTTGGTCACTGTAAAATGATGAAGTAATGAGACGATTGGGACATACATGACAACATATTTGATAAGATAAATGAATTACTTTTCATTGTTAATGTACTTGTATGATTATGGCATGTGATGATTTTTAAAAAGTATCTTTTAGAGATACATGCTGAAGTATTTCTAAATAAAATGTTGTGATATCTGAGTTTAGCTTGAAAATAATATACTATACAGTGGGTAGGGTATAAATGAAGCAAGATTGGCCGTATGTTGATTATGGTGAAAGCTGGGTTCTTTACACTATCTTTCTACTTTCATGTAAGTTTGAAAATTTCATGATAAAGTGTTAAAACAGATTTTATCTTTCCTTGTCAATTACCAAATATATATATATGTATATATATATATATCAGCATAGCCAGGGTTCTTGCTCATGAGAAATGCTATTTGCAGCACTTGTCTCATTTGCTGATTTATGGGTGACTTCTGAGAGGTTGAAAGCCTAGTTACTGACTATGTCACACGTATAAGTAAGCATGAAATCCTAGTAGGGTCATCCACAGCTTTCTCAGTCTTCCCTGTGCCTCTCAGATACTGCTACAGGAGTCATGGAAGGAATAGTCGTCACTCTTCCAAAAGGCAGAGAATACTCATATCTCTTTTCTCTTAAGCATAATTTTTCCCTTTACATTTCTTTGTCTCCTAATTTTTCCTGCTCTTCAGTGGGATTTGAGTGCTAAAATCCTTAAATTTACTATCATCTTGGGAGGGGAGCTAATTTTTTTTAGCAAAATGCTAATGAGTGGCACTTATCCTTGACTTCCTACATGAACCTGCAACCCACACAACTAAAACATGCTCTCACACACTCCTTAGACTGTGGAGAAAGAGGGTGTAACATTGACAGTGGCATATATTTACGAATGCTTCTCTTGCAGTATTTTTTTCAGGTACTCTTTGTTAGGAGAAATTGAAACTTGGTGTTTGTATTTCCTCTCATTCTGAAGACTGAAACTCTTATTCATAGGGACATTAATTACATTACACTGGACATACAGGCTCATTGTAACTGAAATTCTTATGTTCAGCAAACATTTGTGTGTGTATATGCTAGCTGTGTCCTCTTTACGGTGGCCCTCACAGAAGCTGAATCCTTACACCAGTTTTAGGTTCCCCACATTACCTTCGCAAAAGAACCAGCTTTGCGTTTTGGAACAATAATGGTTTTCTAGAAGTTTATAAGCTATTTAGCTTAACATAAAACACGTGAAAGTACTTTGAAGTGTAGTCATATGTTCTACACCAGCAGTGTCCAACTTTTTGGCTTCCCTGGGCCACATTGGGAGAAGAATTGTCTTGGGCCACACTAATACACAAGTAGCTGGTAAGTTAAAAACAAGGTTGCAAAAAAATTTCATAGGGGAAGCCGGGATGGCTCAGTGGGTTGAGTGCTCACTTTGCAGTGCTGGGGACCGAGGGTCAAGTCCTGGCCCCGGCCCTTGCGGACCCATGTTCTAAACTGGGGAGCTCCCCCAGTTCAGTTCTCTCTCTTGTCTCTGTCCCCCACCCTCTCTCTCTCTCTCTCTCTCTCTCTCTCTCTCTCTCTCAAAAATAAATAAATAAAAATTAAAAAAAAAAATTTTATAATGTCTTAAGAATTTGTGTTGGGCCGCAGGTTGGACATGCCTATTCTACATTGACCTGTGTCCCAAAAGCAGTTTAAATTGTTGAAAGCACCAAGTGACTATAACATGAAAGTATTTGGAGATGAATGTTTTGCCTCATAAATGCTTTGGGATAATGATGATGGTGATGTCAATGACACAAGTGAATCTCCATGTTACTTAGACTTTAATGACAGATACAGTTTCAGGGCATAAGATAGTTTTCATTATGTTCATCGTATTTCTCTCCCCAATAGTTTTCATTATGTTCATCGTATTTCTCTCCCCAAGTCAGGGTCTCCCTTGAGCTTGTCGTGTTTGATATGCAGTAGTGCTAACTAAGCACAGTGCCCAGCACTACAGATGCTACTGCCTGCTATTCTTGTCTTTTAATCAGAGCAACAACGTACCACCTACTGAACAGCTCCCTGTGCCAAGTACTTTGCATGCATCATCTCATTTCATCCTCAGAGCAACCTGTGAAGTGGGTGGACCTATCCTTGTATTACAGAGAATGAAATCCAAAACTGAACCAGATCAGATGCTTTTCATGCAGTTAGGGAGTTGTAAATCTACAAATCAAACCCACGTTTTCTTAGTTCCCAAGCCCATGCTTTTCCCAGTATAGTGTGTTGTCTCTTCTTGGTGTTTGGTAAATATTTGCTGAATTGATGCATATTTTGGATACTTGACAGAGCTTTTGCATACCTCCTAAATTTTTATGAGATAAAATAGTTTTGAATCTCTAAGGAATATCAAAGGCATTATCTGAGTGGTGATCTTTGACCAAAGCCATATATTATTGCCTAGACATGAAGGCAAAGACCACCTGCACGATCTGTTATTCACATCTGTGTCTTTTGCTTCTGTATCAGGGTTTTACAAAGCGCTCTCTTAGTGGTTAAGACAAACTGCTCACTCTCTCTGTGGGAAAGGAAATTACTGCTCTTGGTTACAAGCCTAGTTAGTCCAGTTGGTTTTGGAACATAGTTAATAAAGGTTATCCTCTTCAGAAATGAGCCAGTTAACTTAGATACATGAATAACTGCTGTCACAGGCAGGTCAGGGTGTGTTTGTGTGGATAAATTGACCTGTAGGCACTAATCAGGAAATAATCAGCAAACATTTAACTGAACGTTTGCCACATGCCTGACATTATGCTAGGATTGCTGAAGGATTTAGAAGAAGAAGAAAAAAAGAATATGTGAGATACAGCTTCTCAAATGTTTATACCTAATTGATGCAGATTTGACCTAGAGAGAGAGGAGCCATGTTTGTGTTTTTTCTTCAATCGCCTCGTACTCAGCAACTAAATTAGTGCCTGGCATGTCATTAGAACTTGATAAATATTTTGTTTTTTTAACAATTTTTTATTGAAAAAATATAGCTGGCATGCAATGTTTTATCAGTTTCAGGTGTACACTATAGTTGTTCAACATTTATATACCTAAAGAAGTGATCGCCATGATAAACCCTCTGACACTGCACCATGCTATCACAATTATTATTGACTGTATTCCCTGCGCTGCACATTACAGCCCCCTGACTTACTTGTTTTATTCCTGGAAATTTGGACCATGTACTGCCCTTCACCTTTTCTCCCCTTGAAAAAATTTTTTAATTACAGTTCACACTCAAAAATTTTTAATATTAATTTTAGATGTACAGCATTGTAGTTAGACATTTGTGTAATAATTTAAGAAGTGATCCCTCTGTCAAGTCTAATCACCTGGCACTACGCAGTTATTGCCATATTATTGACTATATTCCCTATGCTTTACTTTATATCCTTATGACTATTTTGTAACTACCAATTTGTATTTCTTAATTCCTTCACCCTTTTCACCCTGTCTCCCAACTCCCTTCCCATCTATCACCATGAATCTAGTCCCCATCTGACATTATAGTTGTTACAATATTACTGATTATATTTCTTATGCTGTGCCCTACATCCCATGACTGCTTTGTGACAACCAATTTGTACTTAATTCCTTCCCCTTTTGCACCCACCTCCAAAGACCCCCTTGTAAAATATTGTCATTATCTATGAGTTAGTTTCTGTTTTGTGTGTTTACTTTGCCCTTTAGATTTTGCATATAAGTGAAATCACATTGCATCTGTCTTTCTCTGTCTGACATAATCCACTCCACACAATACCCTCCAGGACCATCTATGCCACCACAGATG
>PVKE010001253.1:35188-105719 GCA_004027555.1 Craseonycteris thonglongyai
ATGGAAAAAAAAAAAAAAAAAAAAAAATCCCTTTCCTGGCTGAGCAATACTTTGTTTTGCCAGTTGCTTGATTTCCAGTTAACGGAGAGTTTACTTACATTTATCTGGCATCTACCAATCCCCATAGATGCTGGTTAACTGAGAGTCTTATTTGTCTGTATGTGTGTGTATGTGTATACATACATACATATATACACACATAACACCTTCTCTTTATCCATTCTTCCATCAGTGGACACCCAGGCTGCCTCCACATCTTGGCTACTATAAATAATGCTGCAATGTACATATGGATGCACATGTCTCTTCAAAGTAGCGTTTTGTGTTCCTTCAAATAAATACCAAGAGGTGGGTCCTTCTTTGTGTCTTGTGTACAGCCTTTGTTTTAAAGTCTATATTGTTTGATGTAAGTATTGCTACTCCAGCCTTTTTGTTTGTTTGTTTCCATTTTCTTGAAATAACTTTTTCTATTCCTTTACTTTCAGTCTGTGTGTGTCTTTTGATCTGAAGTGAGTTTCTTATAGGTAGGGATCTTGTTTTCATATCCATTCAGCCACCCTATGTTTTGATTGGAGCACTTAATTCATTTACATTGAAAGTAATTGTTGACAGGTATGTAGTTATTGCCTTATTATTTGTATTTTTATCTCTCTCTTATCTTAAGGAAGTCCCTCTAATATTTCTCATAATTCTGGTTTGGTGGTTATGAATTCCTTTAGCTTTTTCTTATCTGAGAAGCTCTTTATCTGTCCTTTAATTGTAAGTGATAACTTTGCTGAGCAGAGTAATCTTGGTTGTAGATCCTTGCTTTTCATCACTTTGAATTCCCTGCCATTCCCTCTGGCCTGCAAAGTTTCTTTTGAGAAATCAGCTGACAGTCTTATGGGGGCTCCCTTGTAGATAACTAACTTCTTTTGTCTTGATGCTTTTAAGATTCTTTCTTTGTCTTTAACCTTTGGCATTTTAATTATGATGTGTCTTGGGGTGAGCCTCTTTGAGTTCCTCTTATTTGGGACTCTGTACTTCCTGGGCTTGTATATTTATTTCCTTCAACAGGTTAGGGAAGTTTTCTGTCATTATTTCTTCAAACAAGTTTTCAATTTCTTGCTCTCTTTTCCTTCTGGTACTCCTGTGATGCACATGTTGGTACATTTGATGTTGTCCCAGAGGTCCCTTAAACCATCTTTATTTGCTGGGGCGGTGGGGGGGGGGGGATTCTTTTTTTCTTTACGCTGATAGGGCATTTTCTGCTACCTTATCTTTTAAATCACTGAGTCAGTCCTCTGCTTGGTCTCATCTACTGCTGATTCCTTCTAATGTATTCTTCATTTCAGTTATTGTATTCTTTATATCTGACTGGTTCTTTTTATGTTTTCTATCTCTATTTTAGGTTTCCTGCCTCTTTGTTGAAGTTCTTCCTGAGTTCACTGACCATTCTTATAATCAGTGTTTTGATCTTTGTGTCTGGTAGATTGCTTATCTCCATTCTGTTCTTTTTTTGGAGCTTTGTTCTATTCTTTCATTTGGGACATGTTTCTTTGTCTCCCATTTTGGCTGCCTCTCTATGTTTGCTTCTATGTATTATATAGGGTTGCTGTGTCTCTTGGTATTAGTAGAGTGGCTTTATGTTGGAGGTGTGCTATGGGGGCTCAGTGCACAGCCTTCCTGATCACCTGAGCCAGGTACTATGGGTGTGTTCCTTGTGTGGGTTGTGTATGCCCTCCTGTTGTAGTTGAGCCTTGGTTGCTGTTTGCACATTAATGGGAGTGATTGATCCTTGGGCTGATTGTTTATGAGGACTGGCCATGACTACAGTGGAGGACCTGTTGTGTAGGGGGCTGACCCCACAGAGCAGGATTCACTTTATCAGGGCTCTGCCACCTGCCCAGTGTGCCCTTTGAGTGTGTCATTCCAAAGGAGGCCTGGAGATGTCCTAGCCCTGGCTTGGTCCAAAGTTGGCCACCTGGCATGCCAGTCCCTAGGCCTCCTGGGAGGGGCCCCACTGCAAGCCAAGTTCAGCTGCAGCGTGTGTCCTGCTTGGGGCCACCTGGCATGAGCCACAGAGCAGTTTGCAAATGGCTGCCACCCATGCTGGGCATGGAGGTGCCTCCAGAGGCCAAGCTGTGAACCAGAGTTGGCTGTCGCTAGTGCTGGGCTTAGGGCTGCTCAGCCAGAGGTAGGAGACACACTGATGTCAAATGCTACTTGTTTGGGTTTTGCGAACCTTTGAGCGATTTTAGGATAGTCTGCAGCATGAACCAAGATAGGTCGTTTGTATAGAAAAGCCACTGGAAGCAGCTTGTGTGTGCACAAAAATTAGGTGGGACGGGGTCTCAGGGAATCAAGGTGAACCAAACTGTGTTAGTCAGGTTGATGGAGACTCAGATATGGTGGCCACCTGCATCTGTACGCCAGGAGGGGCAGAGCTCAACAAATATATATTGGCTTCTGCCAGCTCTTTTGTCCAGGAGAAAACTGCCCATCTAGCCATCATGCTAAAGCTAGACAATTCAGTTCCTCCCTTTATGTCCTTGGTGCCTTTCAAGCTGCTGCCCCAGTGCTGGAGGGAGCGAGGGACTCTGTCAGTGAGCAAGTCCTTATGAGGCCCCTTTAAGGGGAGCATCTGGGACTGCAGCCACCGTAGTCCCACTCAGACACAAGCTGCTGGTTTTCACAGTCAGAAATTGGTGACTTCTTTTCCTGGTACTGAAACGCTGGGCTGGGGAGCCTGGTGTGGGGCTGTGACCCCTCGCTCCTCTGGTGTGTGTGGGGGAGCGGGTTTCCACATTGGGACATATCCCTCCTGAGTTCAGTGGTCACAGGCGGGGGTGGGACCAGCCTATTCCATGTCTCTGCTCCTCCTACCAGTCTTGAGGTGGCGTCTTCTGTATGTTCTTAGCTGTAGGACTTCTCTTTAGCTAGAGTTCAAGTGAGTCTCCATGATGGTTGTTCTGTAGTTTAGTTGTAATTCTGATATGGTCATGAGAGGAGGTAAGTAAGCACATTGTCTACTTACTCCTCCATCTTGACCAGATCCCCTTAATTTTTGTTAAAGATGTTCGCTTGCTTAATTTATCTCAGGAACAGACTCTTTCCTATTTGAGCCAAGCTCATTCATGTTCTTGGCTTGATGTCAGGGACCATTTTAACACACTGCCACTATACTCATTGTAATAGTGTCTTTGCCTCTCAGTGGGAGAGCATATCCTGGCTAATTCCAAGTCCGATTGTAAATCCGTTTTGTTTTTTTTCCTTGACACTGGTTAGTAAAAGAACTTGAAGTTTTTTCTCAAAATTACCCAGATTGAAGAATTGACAGTCATAAAAGATAAGCCTGTACTCATATTTAGAGTATTACTAGTTTTCAGAGCTTTTTAATATGCACCTGTGAGTAAGTGACGTGGGAGTTACCACAGATTCAAGGATAGGCCATCACAGGGTCTGTGTGAGGAACAGGGGCCCATCTTCATTTATAAAAGCAATTAGCCCATTCACTAATTGTTTACACTTCTTATATCACCCCTAATTGCTTGTTTGAACTATAGACTCCAGCATTCATTGTAATCATTAGTATCTAATCAGTAATTGATTATGCATTTTAGTATTGCTAAGTGAAATGAATTTTCAAGTGATGATCCCAACCTCTTGATTTTTTTCCCCTCCTGGCATTTATTTTTAAGGCCAAGAGTCTAATAAATAAACTAGCAGGTAATTATCATTTATAACACAGCCCTGGCATGTACACATTACATTACCATTCTCAATACAATCAAGCAAGAAACAGGAGAAGTTCTTAAATTACTATGCCTCTTTTAAAATAACTCTAATGGCTAGAGAGAGGAAAGAGGATCTTACGGAATTTCTGAGGTTATCACTGACATTGGAGTTCTTTGTGTCAAGAACTTGGGGAACAGGTTTTACAAAATGGGACTAATCAAGGCTGGTTTTTGAATTATGTTGGGACAGACAGACCTTCTAGAACAGGGTTACAGAAGTGCAGGCTGTGTGGGGAGGTTGGTGTGAAGGTGACAGTTGATATAGTCTAAATCAAGAGTGGGGCAGGTGAGCTTCTAGTGATTGTTACATATTATGCCTTACCAGTTCCTACTGCTGGTCTACAATTTTCTGGTTGGGAAGTTTTAGAAATGAAACAAATTCTATAACCTGAAGGAGAGCTTCTACATAACCTATTATTGAGGGGAAAATGAACTGATACTTGAAAGGTTAGTCACAGCAGCAGGCTTTGCGGCCTATGTTTTATCTGCCAGTTGCTGCTTCTGGTATTAGGGTACAGTAGTACTTGTTTGCTGCCATGCTAAAAATAGGTAAGGCAGTTCATTATATATCTAACAGCTGGTCTTTTTTTTTAATATATTTTTATTTATTTATTTTTAACAGAGAGAGATACAGAGACAGAGACTGAGAGAGAACTGAACTGGGGGAGCTCCCAGTTCAGCATATGGTTCCGCACGGGCCGGGGCCGGGATTCGATCCCTGGTCCCTGGCGCTGCAAAGTGAGCACTTAACCCACTGAGCCATCCCGGCTTCCCCAACGGCCGGTCTTTATGCCAACCCATTATTCCTTTCTCTACCTTTTTGCTGCTATGAGGACAGGCTGCATGGGATCCCTTAAAAAAGTGATAGGAAGGGAGCTTTTATGATCACGTTAGGGACATCCTAACCTATTAAAGAAACTAAAGTAGTCACTGTCCACTATATTCTTTTTAGATCCTGTAAGAACAGAGCACCTAGGTCATAGATACCAAACACCTCTAAGCCCAGTGTTGGTGACTATACCAAAGCATAGGGCTACTGAGTAGTGATGTCAGAGTTTTACTAGTTTTCAGAGCTTTTCAATCTACTACCCTGTTTCCCCGAAAATAAGACAATGTCTTATACGCTGTTTCCCCGAAAATAAGACAGTGTCTTACCCTGTTTCTCTGAAAATAAGACAGTGTCTTATATTAATTTTTGCTCCCAAAGGTGCGCTAGGTCTTATTTTCGGGGGGATGCCTTATACGTATTTCAGCGAGAGGCAAAACTGTAAGTAGGTCTTATTTTCGGGGGATGTCTTACTTTCGGGGAAACACAGTAACATCTTAAAATCTAAACCTCTTCAAAGCCCTAAGGGTACCTATTTATAAATTATTAGAAGTTAGTTGGTAAAAAGAAACTATAAGTAAGTGGGTAATTAATTTTGGAAGAGCAAAGATCATAGAAAGTTAAAACATGCTGCTGATACATTGCTAGAGAATTCTTCTCAACTCCTAGTGATTTGGAAATTGTTCATTTTGTTGTTTTCTAGGTGTCTGACTTATTTCTTTGTTTTACCTGGTTTTTCTTTTGTTTTTTGGTTTTTTTGTTTGTTTTTTTAGATTTATTTTTATTGTTTTTTTGACAGAGAGAGAGACAGACAGAGATAGATAGAGAGAATGGGGAGGACCCAGAGCAGTCTCCATGGTTGACAGCCTTAGTTTTCCATATAGTTTCACTCCATAGGTGGGTGCAGGGCTGCGCAGGGCAGGAACTGGGTGGGGAGAGTCTTTCATGGGCCCCAGCAAGAACTGAACTGGGGGCACACCCCAGTTCAGCATATGGGTTCTCATGGGCCGGGCCCGGGGTTCGATCCTCAGGCTCCAGGGCTGCAAAGCGAGTGCTTAACCTGCTGAACCATCTCAGCTTCCCCTGTTTGTTTTTGATTTTGCTATTTTTTGCTCAATCTCACTTTCAAAAGAAGGCAGGCCTGGAATGAAAAAGAGCCTACACTCAAATTTAGCATGACCAGACGTAACTTTTCAACTTAAAACATCAAAGAGATCCTTTTCTGGTCCTGCTTACAAGCATTAAAGTATTTTTTATCTTCTATAACCTATTTCATGTAATTCCTACAGGAATCCCTAGCTTAAGAATCTTGTCACTTAAATGAAAATTTAAATAGAAGTTACAAAGGTATCTTTCCAACATAAGGATGCTTCTTTTTGGCTTTATCTTCACTTGTGCGCCACCCCCATACACAGTCTTCCTCATGGAGGCCCACAAAGCTTTTAAGTCAAATTAAGTCTCATTCCCATGTTTGTGAGAGCTGGCTTTTATTTTGGGGTTTTTTTGGTTTTTTTATCTAGAAGGAAGAGACATTTTGTTTGAGCGACGGTTCCAGTGTTAGGTTAGTCCTTCTAATTTACCATACCCTAGTTGGCCTCCCCAGTGTTGCTCAGGAAAATAATGAGTCATCATTAAGTAGGTTAGTCCCTGCTGTTACTGGGAGGACATGAGTTACCTCTGTGAGAAAGTGGCTCCACGGCACAGTGGCGTCTGCCATCAAGAGCACCCGCCCTTGAGAGCACCGATGTCTGGAACCAACAGGTGTTATGTCCACAGTTGCCATGAGCCGTCAGGTGCAGTGTGACTTCAGCAGCTCTGGAGGACAGCTTCCATCTTTGCATGCCCCCCACTGACACAGGACATCTCCAAGCAAAGTTTGTCATGCCACACAGACTATATTTTAGTTACAGGAAGAAGGGGTTTATTTTTCAGAATCAGAGATTAGATTAGAGTTGAGTAGGGGTGGGGTATGGATTTCCCAGTAAACTGTACCTAAACGTTTTTATGTTTTCCAGTAAGTTTTGGAATTGTCTCTGGGATCCTTAAATGATAAGGTCAATTCTCTTAAGTCTGGAGTTGGTTTAGTTGTGGTTCTACCTGAAGGAAGGTCATCTTCCCAAATGTGTTATAGGTTTGTGGCTACTTCAGTTAGCAAGGAGTATAAAGGAGTGGGCATGGCCTTGCCAAGAAGAGAACTTTCAGACCACCCACCAGCCTAGAGGTAGGCTAGGACTTTTTTTCTGCGTGTAGCCTCCCCCACAGCTCAAGATTTTTATTGCCACCCAGTGGCTTTTCCAGTATTAAATGGTGCCAGTAATATTTCAACCTGTTGGGAAATAGCTAAACTGTGTACTGCCACCAGAGTTATTTGTTTGGCCAGCAACTCCAGGCTCTCATTTTTGTGGCCAGTGTTTTGTTTATGAGTGCCTTGTCCTGTATGGTTTCCGGCCTCAGTGACTAGGGGTGGGAGTTGTGGGGGCTCAGGGAAGAGGACAGACAGAAGATGATGGTTGGACTCACTTCATTTCCTGAATCACATCAGGCATTCTTGCGTTTCTTGGTTTCCATCTTGGCTGGGCAGCGTTTCCCGCTAGTTTGTCAGACCAGCTTTCCCAGCCGTCTCCGGGGGTGGGAAGGAAAACCACACCTTGCTCTGTCACCAGTTAACAGGCAGAGTTTTGTTCAGTAAATATTTATAGAACCTCCCTGCTAACCTCGAACTCTGCAACCTTTGTACCTTTGAAAAGTTTATTCTCCCTCCCTGGCCTCCCAAGTTACTGGGCCCAGCAGTACACCTCAGAGGGACAGCGATGGTCCCTTCCTCTCACATAGGGCACCATGAAAATACATCTTTCCAGAACTTAACCCTGAACTTGGTGGATTGTGACCCTGTGTAGGGCGAGAGAGAGAGTTTATGGGAAAGGGTTAGGGGTGGATTGTCTTTCTCTGTCATTTTTCCCGTTGGTTTGTCAAGTTCAATCCTTGTGATCAGAGGAAGTGCAGAGCAGCCTATGGAGAGGAGCAAATCTCCAAACTCAGTGAGCCGCAGCCTCTCCTGGTCCTGCTCAAGGCAGCTCAGAGCATCAACCTCTGTGAGCTGTTCCTTTTCTGCGAGAGAGACAAGTGCCCTCTGGGAATTTTGGGCATAAATTAGAAACTACCTAAATATCTAACAGCAGGGAATGGGTTAAAGACAGTAGGGTTTATCTTTGTTTTGAAATACTATTAATACGTTGACTTTTTAATGCTGTATGAAAATATGATAGGTTGTCGAAAAAGAAAAAACATTACAGGAAGTATGATTCCGATTTTATAAAAACAGAAGGGAAAGCATCGAGTTAACGGTTTCTTTGGATGTGATTATGGGAGATTTGAACCTTCTTTTATAACTTCCTACAGTGCACACTGCCTTGTGTTCTTTTTGTTGCAGGCTGTATCATACACAAAAATGCATACAGCACATATATGAAGTTTAATGAAGGAGTCTGAAGTAGATACCCATGTAACCACTACTGAGGTCAAAAGCATTAAAAGCAACATTACTTTAATCACTGCCTTTTATTAAAATAAAATAAGCATTTTATTAAAAACTACTTTGCCCAAGTCCCTCACATGGCTACTGTAGGAATGAAGGAAGACCGCAAATGAAAGTGCTTGTGCTTATTAAATCTTAGAACATAAGGAGTTATCTCTTTCCTCTAACATGCCAGATACAACAGGTGCACACAAGCAGAAAGTCATTGCCAAAGTCTGAGGCTGCTTGTGTCACACAGAGATGTGCACTGAAAATGTATCGGTCATACCAGTTGTCCTATCTGCATGTTCTTCCCTTCCAGGGAATCGCTGACGCACAGCCTTGGACAATGGGAGTAGTGGTGACAGACTTCATGTCAAAACCTCTTTCCTCCATGTCAGGCTGAATACTCTTAGTTTGCTATGATTCCCTCTGGTTGCACACACAGAAGAGGGTTGTGTGTCTGTGTTGATTAGTTGGTTTCACCGAAGTGGGAGTTCCAAGCAGTAATATTTTTTGCTTTACTATTGAATTATCTAGTCTTTCACTTCTAGATTTGAAGTTTGATTAGAAACAAGCAATGAATTGATTTTAATTCTTTCATCTGTTACTGTTGTCAAGGCTACTAATAATTCGTAGGGCCAAATGCGGAATGAAAATGTGGGGTCCCTATTTAAAAACAACAGGGGAAAAGTGTTGTTAAAGCTAGTCAAATAGAAAATGTTTTTAAAATCCATGTTCTCTGTCCTGATTTGTCATGGTATTTTTTGCTATTTAATGTCATTCTAAGTAAAGAAAAATTAAACAGTTTAATTATTATTAATTTTACTGTTCACTTTTATTTTGAGCAGTGCCAATTAAAAATGCAAATATAAAAGGCATTTAGCTCATATGTAAAACCACCAAAATTACACAATTCACATTTTGTAGTTCTTACATTGCCCTTACCAGAACTAACACAGCCGTTTCTCTTTTACTTACTATGTGTACTTTCTACCAACTTTCGGCATTCAGCTCGCTGAAAGTAAGGATTAATGGAAAAGCAACCATCTTTGCCTTTCCTTTTACATCATCATTTTTAGTGTGAGTGGTGGGCTACCATGGGAAAACAACACAAGCAGGAAAGGATTCTGTAGGGTTCCCGGGTTGTTGATGTTCCTTAGAATGCCATTGCCTTCTTTCAACATTCAAAGCCAGTTCTGGTTCCAATGGGAAGCATGCCTTCTGGGGGCTGCACCTCCATTTTTCAGTCATAGACATCACACGCTTACCTTGTACTTGCTCTTAGGGTCTTGCTAAAATCCTACACATGGTGAGTCCCCAGAATTCGGTGCTCATAGAGCCTCAGGAATGCTCCATGCAAATGGGGCGATAGGGAATGGCAGCACACACATGGCACCTAGCTCCTCTGCTCACATGTGCTTCGTTATTCCACTGGACTGTAGTCACAAAACACAGGTTCAGAGACAAAATTATTAAGAATTCCTACATGGTGACAGGAGAGCATTCGATCAAGTGCAGGATCCTTGAGAGTACAGGGCCCCGTGTGACTGTACAGGTCACCATGCCCATGAAGCTGGTCCTAACTATTGTTATCTTTGTAATCCTAATGACCAGTTCTTGTTGTTACCCTTTCTTTCTGTTCTGGCCTCTGAGTCCATCTTATCTGCAATCCCATGGGCTTTAGAATTCTGTTCAGGGTGAATTCCAAGTTTTCTGGCCATGATAAATGGCAGTTATTCATGGTATGGTTGCCATTCTCAGTTGATACCAATGCTTTCTTTCATGGTCTGTTTATCAGTCAAACACATTAGCCCATGGATCTTGAATAGGAAAGCTAGCAAGCCAAGTCTAGAAGGCCAAACTCTTGGGATTTAAGAAGTCTAATAAAAATAAAAATTTATAACCCGTAGCTTCAAAATTGTACTTCTGCTGGCAGCAGGATGTTCTCCACATGTTACTGTGGGTTTGCACAATCATCCGTGGGCTGGTAAGATGTTTGCAAACCAGTAATTTTCTGAACTTATTTCTGAAAAGTTCATTGGACTGTTTTGCCCCTATGCCTTTGATAGAACGACTCCTCAGGAAATATCCAGAAATTCCTTCCATTTGCAACTAACCTTGTCAGTCCATTGAGTAAGCAGAGGTCACAAATCTTGGTAGTTAAGAGCCTAAGTTCTGGTTCGGCAGACCCAAGTTCACATCCTAGTTCTAACCTCTTACTAGGTCTAAGCCTTTAGGCACGGCACCTATAGTTCTGAGCTTGGTTTCCTCACCTGCGAGGAGGCAATGATAAAAGTACCTAGCTCAAAGGGTTGTGTTTGATAATACACTGAAAATGGGTTAGTTTCATGTCTGACACTAAAAAGACATTTAATTTTAATGATTACCCTTATTAGTATAAAACTGTAAAAAAGAGACTTCAAATGACTCTATGCTTGTGATTGGCAAATTAATATATAAACAGTCTAGTCTAGTTCTGTCAGAAACCCAGCAAATAGAAATTGAATACAAGGGAGGAAATGGTGTTGGTTTTACTAGACTGAGTGTTTTGAGCATGGGGAATTGTATGTCATTTAATTGAGCATTCTCAGCCCACGACAATGTGTAGCACATAGTAGGGACTTGTTCATGAAATGATGAGTAAATGAATGAATAGGCAAATGTTTTATTTTTCACCTTGTGTGACATCTGTCCTTCTAAATTTACAAACAGACCAAGAGATTGATTTTTCAAGCCAGTAAGAAGTATGTGGGCATATGTGATTTTGTGTGTCTCTCCAGCTTCCCTTTGCTTTTTGACAATGGGTGGGGGAAGAGGTGAACATAAAATCTGATGGTATCTTTGTTTTTAACAAATATGGAATAACTGGTAATTTTCCATATCTGCACATGTGCTTGGCCTGTGAATGCTGGGATGGTGACTGACGGCCTGGAGCCTGGCTGGGATCTGGGCTGCATTGTGGGGCTGCCCAGAAACCATAGCTCTGTGGGATTCCTAGCTGGGCTCCTGGGTCATAGCTTTCTCCTAGAGCTCCCTAGCCATGGAAGCTGTCCCCTTCCTGGGCATCAGAGTTGATAGATGTCTGCTCCTGGCTAGGCTCAGCTGCCTTCCAGCAGGTGGTGGTGATTCCTAGGGCGCCAGGAGAAAGCCAGGCTGTGTCCTTTAGATTGAGGGGTAAGATCTGTTTGCCTTTTGATAATAACAAAGCCTTTAGAAAGACATTTGAGCCATAGGGCACAATTTGAAAGTTTTACATTTTAGAAGAAAGTAATCCGGGGATGCTGAGATAGCTCAACAGGTTGAGTGCTTGCCTTGCACCCATGAGCCCTGACCCTTACAGGCCCATATGCTGAACTGGGGTGGGGTGCACCTACCATGCAGGAGGACCCCAGTTTGGTTCCCGTCCTGCATGGCCCTGCATCCACCTGCATGGAATGAAACTGTTGAAACTAATGATATATGACTATGGAGAAGGCTCTGGGTCCTCCCCCTCTGCCCCCCATTCTCTGTCTCTGTCTCTCTCAAACAATAAAATAAATCTTGGGGAAGCCGGAATGGCTCAATGGGTTAAGCGCTCACTTTGCAGCCCCGGGGACCGAGGATCGAATCCCGGCCCCGGTCTGTGTGGACCCATATGCTGAACTGGGGAGTGCCCCCCAGTTCGGTTCTCACCGGGGTGAGACCCCAGCCCAGTTCCTACCCTGTGCAGCCCCGCCCACCTGTGGAATGAAACTATGTGGAAAAACCGATGATGTGCAACTATGGAGACTGTTCTGGGTCCTCCCCCTTCTCTTTGTCTCTGTCTCTCTCTGTCAAAAATAATAAAAATAAATATTTAATCAAATAAATCTTAAAAACAAAAGAATCAGCAACATAATTCAAAAGCCATTTCCTAATTTATAAAAGACCAGAGGTTCTTTTGTATATGATTTTCTGCTAGTTCTATTTAAATCCTCTGCAATTTAAACACCGGAGTGTTAGTGACCTGGAGAGGTGTTTTTTGGCTTTCAAGATTCTGGAATAATTTAGAGGCTTTTAACTTAGAATAATTGCAGTTGTTTTCCACCTCACCCTCCACCCCCCTTTTTTAAAGTGTGCTGCTGAAAAATCTGTCCTTCGAGACTGCTTTCCAACAGTTACATTCCAGACCACAGGTATTTTTATCTGCTACTAATGACACGTGAAAACACTTAGAAGGGCAGCTTCTAAGGATGTTTTCATTATTTGAAAATGATGCTGTTGATAAAGTCCTATACTACTTTTAAACTGGATTTTGTGTAGCTCCAATTGATGTGTTCTTTTTAACGGTGGAGGAAAAGTTGTTCATCTTATTTATGCACCCACCCACCTCCCACCTTCTCACATAGTTGAGAAACAATGTAAGGATCTTTGATTTTTAAAGATCCTTATTTTTAAAGCTCTGATTTAAAGTTTGCATTCAGCAAAATGGCTTCCTACCCATTTCTGTGAAGCAGTGTCCCCTGTGCAGGAAGCCGGAGTATAGTCTTGCACCCTCAGTATTTGGACAAAATAGCAGGAAGACTTGCTGATTGCTTTTTTTTATGGACAGAAGTGCAACTACAAATGATAAAGAGATGAAAACAAGCTACCCATGAGGCTTAAACCTGAACTGCTAAAACTTTATATTATAAAATATTTTCTGGGAGAGGATTGTAGCAGTTGCGAAGACCCAACAAACTGGTCCCTGTGCCCGGATTACTCTGCCCTGGTCTCCCTTCTCTGGTCAAGACCTGCTTGCTCATCATTCAAAACCCAACTCAGATGTCACTACTTTCTTTTTTTTTTAGATTTATTTTATTATTGTTTTTGGCAGAGAGAGAGAGAGACAGAGTGAGACAGAGAGAGAAGAGGGAGGCCCAGAGCAGTCTCTATAATTGCATGTCATTAGTTTTCGATATAGTTTCACTCCACACAGATAAGCGGAGGCACGCCACTGTGAGCTGGGGGCTGAACCGGGGGCCTCCGCCATGGGAAGCTCACCCCAGTTCAGCATATGAGTCCACATGGGCCGGGACCAGGTCCCTGTCCTCGGACCCGGGGGCTGCAAAGCGAGTGCTCAACCCACTGAGCCATCCTGGCTTCCCTGCATCACTTTCTTGAAGCCTCTAACTGCTCTCCTGGATTCCTCTTATGTTGCTTTTGCATTTTATTTGTGCTTCTCAAGGAAGAAGCACTTCTACAGTGTTCATAAATATTGCTGTTTATCTTTTGTACTAGATTATAAACTAAGGTGACCAGACGTCCTGCTTTTGGCGGGACAGTCCCAATTTTTAACAATTTGTCCCGCATCCCGCGGTGTTTTAAAAAAGTCCCGATTTTTGGAAAGAATGCACGACAAGCTAGGGAACGGCGGGAGATAGATGAAATCTTTAATCAAGAACCCCCTCCCCCATGTTCAATGGTGTCCCGCTTTACCAGTGTTAAAATCTGGTCACCTTATAACCCTTTGAGGGCAGGGTCTGGGTCAGTTTCATCTTTATAATTTACCCCCCACTAGATTGCCTAGAAGATTAATCACTCAAAGATTCTGTTGAACACTTAACTACTAAGTTGACACCAAAATAGGTACCAAGTGGGGATATTTTGTGTTGGTAGAAATAAATTTTAGATTTTCTTATGTCTCTTTGTTAATGAATTCCAAAAAATAGTCCATTAGATGGGGGGGGGGGGGAACATAATACTCATTGTTGACAATGGTATATGGTAAGAGACTCACACATTGGTGATGAGGGTGTAACTTGCCATGCCCTTTCTGCGAAACTATTTGGAAATTGGAGGCTAAAGTATGGAACACACTCTTGGACTTAGAAATTCTATTTCTTATTATCTATCCTAAAGAAATAATTTAAAAAACCACCCTAATGGTATAATATAAAGCACAATCTAAGGTACAGCAGTTATATGTCAGTTATACCATTATAAAACATACTTTAAAACATACAAATAGCAACAGCTTTCTGGTATCATGTGATCCAAACAAAGCAACAAGTCCCTAAGAACTTGGGATGGTAATGATGACTTCTTAAAGTCCTTATTTTATGTTTTCCCATATCATCCAGCCCATTGTCTTACATATGATAGAAGTTCAGTAAATACTTTTAGTGAGTAAATGAATAATTCCTTAAATTGAAATGAATAGCACCAAATATGTAGAATAATGTAACCATTACTCCTAGTGCCACCACCAGATTTAACTGTTACTTGACACATAATCGTTTCTGATCTTTCTTTGTTTATGCTTTTTAAATGGTGTAATACGAGGGCTACCCGGAAAAAATCCAGCCATAAATACCTGTGTTTTATATTACGTGGCTGGATGCTTTCCGGACAGCCCTCAGATATGCACCTGTTCTTCATGCAGAATACTTTATATGCACGGTGGTTTTATATGTTCTTTTGATAAGAGCAGAAGAGGTATCATTTTCTAGAAGGTATAACAGGCTTAGAGCAGAGCCAGGACTAGAACTACCACTTCTGATTCCTGGTCCACCATTCTTTTCACTGTAGGAGTCTTTGGAGAACTCTTAGGAAATGGGGAGTACCTCGAATGTTTATTAAGAGAGGGTGTGCATCATTTGCAGAAAGATGTTGACCAATTAAGAGAGATTTGAAGGGGATCCAACGCTGTTGGAAGGAAGGACATAGGAGAGATGAAAGGAGCTAAATATGTATAGCTTGGCCAAAGGATGATTAAAGGGGATATGATAACAGTCCCTAAGAATGTGAAGGATGTAAACATCATGGAAAGAGAAATGTATTTAGAACTGATCAAAGCCATATATAAAAAAGAAATAAAAACTAATGTTAAAATCAAGAAAAGCTGTTTTCGTGGAAAGATTTGTTGGCTTGTAACTTGGAATCCCAAGAGAACTATCAAAAGCCGTAATAGGAAGTATTTACAACTGAGCTGTCCTGCCTACATTTAGGGAGGGCTTCTCTAGTTCTAATTTTGATGGCTGAGATCATGCCCCTACCCAGCTCTGGTTGCACACTTTTGCATGGCAAGGTCAAAAGGAAGAGTCTTGTTACAATCTTGTCGAAGCCAAACGCAGACAGGTCCCCAGCGTCCTGCAGCCCAACGTTGCAGACTGTCTACGAAGCCCAAATTGAAACTGTAAGAGGTTAGCTGATTAACTCTGCCATCAGGTGACCGAGTCCTCCCTCTGTGGTGCCCCCTGCTGGGAAAATCCAGTTGTGAGCAAGACACAGGAGCCCTTCTTAATATAAAGTTAACAGCTACATTGGGTAAGCAAGTGGAGACATTCCTGGGGGAGCCATGGAAGGCAACAATGTCCTTCATCCTTGTAATACAGTAAGAGAATGCCATCTGCTGGGTAGGAAGTGATCTTGCACATATTGTGCATGTGAACTCGTGTCCCCAGCAAGGGCACTGGAGCCCATGGGGACATCAAATAAAATCTGAGGTCAAAGTTGTAAAAGGTATTCCACCTTTCATTGGGATGTAGCCATGGAATTATCTCTGCCCCACAGGAGTCAGGCAAGGGAAATGTCCAAATTAAACAAGAATGTAGAGGACAGTCCGAAAAGGAATGTGATGTTTGGAATGGGAAGGGATCAGAGGTCTATTGGGGCCCTGGGAAGGAGCTGGAAGGCCCTCAGACCTGTGAAAGAGTGGGTGACCCCATCTCTAAGCCCACATGACCTCTGGTGAGGCTAGGTTCAGTACCATCTGAGACCTTGAGGTGCCAAAGCGGCTACCACCAGATGCAGGAGCAGCCAACCTTTGTGGTCTAGTGCATATGATATGGCAAACTGAACAGGACTAGAAAAGGAAACCTGGGGGCTCCTGTGGGGGCCTGTAACCCTGCCGCTAAGAAAACATGCTGGGGGGAGGTGTGAAGAGTCTTACAGATCAAACTTGCTGGAATGACCTAGCATTCTACTAAGTCAGAGCTGAGCTAGAACTTTGGTGAACGAAGTGAATGTATATAGTTTGTAAACTAATTATTCTCCACCACTACCACCCCACAACCCCTCCACCTTCCCTTCTCCTCATCTATGCAGCCTTCACTTTTAGTGTCACTGTTCCCAAACCCATTTATTCACTCATTCAAGAAACTGAAAATGAACCTCAAGGGGATATTGGGGTAGCTCAACAGGTCGAGTGCTTTGCCTTTCAACCACGCGGTCTGGGGATCGAATCCCAGCCCTGACCCATGCAAACCCATGTGCGTAACTGGTAACCACCAGGATGGTGGCAAAGGTTATCGCCCCCCATGAGGGAGGCCCCCAGTTCGGTTCCACCCTGTGCAGCCCCACATCCATCTGCGTGGAATGAAACTACGTCAAAAAACTAACAAACTACAACTATGGAGATTGCTTTGGGCCCTCCTCCCTTCTCTTTGTCTCTCTGTCTCTCTTGCTTTTTCTCAAATAATAAAATAATCTTAAAAAAAAATTAAAAATATATATATATAAATGAACCTCACATCTATGGCAGGTAGGAGTCCATGATGTTAAGGATATGAATTATAGAAATGAAGAGGGAAAGGTGAATTTTTTAAGCACTATTTAGGAGCTGTGGGTGTGGGATTAGGAAGATGCTGGTTGGTGATAGAACTGAGATTACAACCTGGGTCTTCAGGTTTCCAGAGTAAGGAGCTTTCCCCTCTGCATGTAAAGCTCATTATCTCCTGTCAGAGGAACTCTGAGGTAGCTACTCTAAGGTAGCTTTTCTTTCCTGACGAAGGGCTTGGCATCAGATTCACCGTAAATATGACAAACAATGTCCTAAAAGCAAAGATATGAGAACTGTATACTACTACTCAATAATTTACATTTTATGCTCTGAATTCTTTACAATAGATATAATTTGTTGTGCAGGTGGATTTTTTAAAGGATTTTAAATGTATTTTCAATGGTACATATTATCATAAAATGCAGTTCCACTGTAACATAAAGCATATGAAATTAATATTTTCTTTTTTTTAAGATTTATTTTATTGTTTGAAAGAAAGAGAGAGGGCAGAAGGTCCCAGAGCAGTCTCCATAGTTGTACATCATTAGTTGTAAGTTTCCTTCCACACAGGTGGATTTGGGGCCATGTGGGCAGGAACCAAACCAGAGGCCTCGCTAATGGGAGGCAAGAACCTTTGCCACCATCCCAGTGGTTACCAGTTGTGCTGCAGTTCAGCACATGGGGTTTACACGGGCTGGGGCCAGGATTTGAACTCCGAACCTCGTGATTACGAGTCAGTTGCTCAACTGCTGAGCTGTCCCAGCATCCCCGATGTTTTCTTGAATAATCACTATAATGAATAGTTCTGTCCTTTTAGAATAAGTACTGAGCGCTTACTGTGCATGTGCTGTCTTCACATTGCACGGCGAGGTAGGCATTGCTGCTCTTCTCTTCATTCTGCAGGGGGAGACTGAGACACATTGGAGTTGAGGACTTGGCAAAGGTCCCATGGTAAGTGCAAAGCCTGGATTTGAGCTCATTCAGTCTTGCTGCCAAGTTCAAATCCTGAACCACTATGCAATCCTCTCTCATAAGAGAAAGCCTTTGGAGTTAAGTTTTAGTCTGAATCTCATAAGATCTGTCCAAAGAAATTTGAGTTTACAGTTAATTTCTCTTTGGTAAGCAACACTTAAAATTCTTCTAATCCACGTTAATGCTGCTGTAGAATACTGTAGACAAGAGTCAGCACACTTCACACTTCATTGGAAACCCATAAAAGTAATTGCCAGGTGTTAACACACACTTTTAAAAAAAAGCTTTAATACTGCAAAGGCGTGCAAAAGCCTCCTAATCTGCTCAGCATATGGTTCCTTGCTCAGAAAAAGTAGAATAGATGGGTAGAGGCACTGAGATATTGGTTTTTTATTTTGCTTCTATAGGAAAATAAGGAAAATGTATATGGAGTTTGGGAATCAGAAGACACTAGTTGCAGTTTGGGTACTAATATTATGATCTCCCTACGGCAAGTCACCTAACCTCTGAGCATGTTTCCTCATCTTTAAAATGGTGTTGATACCTTTTGCTTTACCCAGTCACAGAGTTGTCGATAGTTGCATGAGATGTGAATGGGGGCTTAATCTACACGACTCTGTTCAGATACTTGTTACCCAGGAGGCTCAGAGATGGGGGAAGAGGTACTCAGCAGAGGTAGCTACCTATAGAAATTTAAGAGGGTTTTCCTTGTTTATTGTATTAATAAGGAAGTGTGCACCCTCTTGTGGCAAAGTGAGGGCATTTAAGAGAGTATTCTGAAAAAAAAAAACCAAACTGGAATTTGTTATTGTGGTTTTTTTTAAATTGTCACCAGAAATCCATTCTCAGTAATGAATGTACACAGTCTTTCTAAACAAATCCTTAAGTTGCAATGTGAATAAGTCACTTAATCTTTACCCAGTTTTGCTTACAATGAGATATTACATTTATTTTCTTTAATCAGAATACATGTTTTGTTCTCTCCCATTTTTTTCCTGTTCCATTCATAGAGAGCCTTGCTAGGTTTTACTTTTCCTAGACTACTGTATTTATTTTGATTTTCTTCTTTTGTTTTTGTTTTTGACAGAGAGGCAGAGAGAGAGAGAGAGAGAGAGAGAGAGAGAGAAGGAGGAGGGCCCAGAGCAGTGTTCATCGTTGCACGTCATTCATTTTCTACATAGTTTCCTTCCACAGGTGGGTGCGGGGCTGTGCAGGGCAGGAACCTGCCGTGGAGCCTCCTGCATAGGAGGCATGCCCCCACGAGCCAGGGGCCTCCCATATGGAAAGCATATGGGTCCTTATGGGCTGGGGCCAGGATTTGATCCTCAGACCCCAGGGCTGCAAGACAAATGCTCAACCTGCTGAGCCATCCCGGCTTCCCCTATTTTACTTTTCTATGTGCTGTTTGCATTTCTTTTGTTTCTTCTTTCTCTTTTTGCTCTGATTTAATATCTGTTAAAATTTTGACACACAGTTAGGGCTTTCTCTATTTGTGCTAATACAGGGCCTCTGGCACCCAGCATGTAGTAGATGCACAATAAATGGTGTTGAGTAGACGTTGACCCTTTTTTTTTTTTACCATTCTTTAGTGTCTTTCCCCATTTACCAATAGGCACCCATGAGTTTTCCTGAAACATAAATAAATTGAGGTATAGCATTTTAGTCACTTACTATTATTTTTCTCAGTTTCTTCTCTTGTAAAATGAGAGAGTGAGAATAGGTTCTTACTCTGTGTAGATAAGGAAATAAGATCACATTCTTTGGCAGTGCCTAAGGAGGCTGTGAATGTCTTATGCCTATCAGCTTTTTAATCCTCCCTCAGTTTCTAGGTGAGTAGAGGGGCAGGGGAGCAGCAGAATGAGGCATAGAAGGAAAAGCAGAAAGTAGGGAGAGGCAGGATAAACAGCAGGATTAGAGGACATTGTATGTGGGGAGTGGGTGAGATTAACAGGACAGTAGCAGCATTCCAGAAAGAAGCTGTAACATCCTGAGCTATGTGAATGTCTTTCATAATTTATACACATTGTATTGTCTGTAATGCTCACAGGGGATTATCTGACTCAACATCCTTTATTCCCACATATTGCTTATATTAAATTTGAGGAAAAGAATGTTTTCTCTGATTGAGTTACAGTGTAGCAGTTCAAGCAACAATGATCTTATAATTGGCTTTATATGTTCTTTGTGTTATTAAAAATTTGTTCGCCAAATCTGGCTGCATAAAAAGTTGGTATTAGAGATCTTGTGTCACTGGTATCACAGAGGGAGGCCAGTGGCCGCATGAGGAGGGCCCTTATGGTGTGAGGAAGGTGCAGAGAGCTTGTTTTGAATTGGCTCTTACTTTTACAGTTTCAGGATTCATACCAAGATAACCAACAAGGGACTTGATAGTGAGTGAAAACACGTTGAATAATGTACTGAGAAACACGAAAAAACCCGTACTATTCCTCTTAGCTGGCCAGCAGTCTTCCCCTAGAGAAGTCAGGTTGCTGTTGCTACATGGTAAGGAGTTCATCAGTTTCATTAATTGAACAGATCTTTTTTGAGTTTCAGCCTGTGCCAAGTACTGAGCCCAGTGCTGAAATTCTAGCTTGCGAGGCTCACACTCCCAGGAGAACCACATAAGCAAGTATCAGAGCATTCCAGGGTGCGTGGAGACAGATAGAAGAGGTGAGCAGCAGATGCTTGCTGCTCACTGCCACGTAGCTGTAAGAGCCTAGTGAGAAATCAGGGCCTTGAAATTCATGGTGGTTAGTCTTGGTACCCACACATCTGGGAAGTGATGGATGCAGTTGCACAGATTCTTCTCTTGGCTTCCAGCAGTGATTTGCAGACCTTTGGTCTCTGGACCCCTTTATGCTCATTACTGAGGACTCCAAAGAGCTTATGATATTTACCCATCTGAGGTCAAAACTAGTATTTATTAACTGACTTAAGAATAACAATATTAAAACAATTACATGTTAATATAAATAACACTGTTAAAAATAACTTTTATAAAGCTAAAGAATTCAGTGATGAAATGGTATTGATTTTACCATTTTTATTTTTGTGAATCTCGTTAATGACTTGCTTAAGAGAAGGCATATAGATTTGCATATCTGCTTCTGCATTCAATCTCATGTAATGATTTTGGTTAAGGTATTTGAAGAAAATCTGGGCTTATCTGGATATTTAGTTAGAAAAAAGAAGAGTATTTGGAGGTGGAGTAGGCAGACAGAGCCAAATATATGGTGATGGAAGGAGAACTGACTCTGGGTGGTGAGCACATAATGTATCATATAGATGAAGTAATGGAGAATTGTATGCTTGGAACCTATGTAATTTTTACTAACCAATGTCACCCCAATAAATTTAACCAATAAAAAAAGATGATTTTAAAAAAAAGTATTTTAATAGCCTTTTCAGATAGTTATAGATAGTCTTCTTTGCTACACCACAGCTTGACCGTTAGTGATTACTTAAAGGTTAGTTACCATACAGTGTCTGAAATCATATGATATTCTGTTACATTAGAATCTTACTAACACAGGATTTTGTGTCATACATTCATTATTTTAAAAATGTCACTTCACTGGACTATTTAGATTTTCCAAATGTTGACATGTTGCATTATACCGTATCCAAAGGAAAAAAAAAATCACAATCATCACTATTATGACCAATTTCATCCCAAAAATATTTAAATATTGGGAAGCTGCAAGCTCATAATGGTAAATAGACATTTCCAAAAATTCTGATTTTGGCTTGAGAGGTCATATTTCACCATTAGTAACAAATACTGCCAGCTGTTTGTCTTGAAGTAATAGGCTGACTTCATTCGTTTTCAGGCACGTCAGATACCCAATTCTGAGTAGCCATAGCCATCTCTCAGTCTACCAGGGAAAAGTGGTATTCCGTGAAGAAAGTGGCTGTTGAAGCTCACAACTCAAGCAATCACACCAGCACCTTTCCTTGAGACATCTTACTTGAGGAAGCAGAGGTGCTTTGTGTGCACGTAACGTTTTGTCACACCAAATATTTTAAAAGATCAGTATTCCAGGGTCAAGAAATTTTAAATTTATAACTTTTGCTGTTCATCAAGAACCCTTTTGCTGCGAATGTATAACAGTGAGATTACTCTGTTAGTACAGTTTCGCGCCATTGCCTTGATTCGTGCTAAGGTTCCAGCACTTTTAGCCAACGTTGCTTTTGCACCATCTGTTCAGTTATCAACATAGTAAAACAAAGTCAAATCATATTTTGGTATTATTAGGAAAATAGTTTTAGCCTTGTGGCACCCCTGAACAGATCGTCTTGAGAATCCCCGGGGTCTGCACACGTTGAGAGCTACATGGGCTGGTAGTTAAGAGCATGACTCGGGATTGAGATTGCCTGGGTTTGAATCCTGTTTCTGCTGCTGGTTGGCTGTGTGACTTTGGGAGGATATCGAATCCCTCTGTGACTGTCTCCTCGGGTGCAATAATAGTACCTACCTCATTGAATAAGTTGATCTGCCTAATAGTTAACCCTCCAGTGAGTCTTGGTAAAATATAATCCCTATTGATGGATTATCTGGGGAAATGCCTGAAGGCCAGCTTGCCCAGACACCGTCTCCTCTGTCAGCCTTCCAGGATGCCTGAGATGGCCACCATGATATTTACTCTTTTGTACCCTTATGGTGATAAAGTACATCTTAACTGAGTTAAAACCCATATCCTAGAGGGGGCAATGCATGAGCTAGTAACTTCTCAGGGATTGGTTTATTTAATTAACCTAATAACCCTTGCCAACTGATCAAGGCTTTAGAGGAATGAAGGAGGAGGATAGTGCTCGAGGAAGGGATTGTGTTGGGGCAACCAAGAGCAGCGAGGTGGTCCATTGGACAGCTAGAGTATAGCGGGAGAGTGCCGAGTGAGGGCTCACTGGGGAGGGGAGGAGTGACTATAACCTCCCCTCTCATGCGTAGGGGTTGGTCATGGTCACGTCATCTTTTGTGAATTGTCAACATAGTTTAGGCATACATGATGGAAGTGCCCCTCCCCATACTTTCTCCATTTCTAGGTGCAGTCATCTCAAGCAGTACAATAAATCTAATTAGTTCAGACCTGACTAATCAGTTTAACTTGTGACTGTTGGGAAGTAGGAGGTACAAAGCATAGTAAAGAACATGAGCTCTGCAGTGAGAGGCAAGTCAGGGCTCAAACCCTGGCGCTGTTATAAAGTGGCTATATGGCTTTGGGCAAAGGAGTGAACCTTTCTAATTCTCTGTTTGTTCTCTGTAAAATGGGGCTTCCAGTACCTCATGAGGGAGTTGTAAACGTTAAATGAGGTAGCTGACGGTAAGCCCTCAATAAAGGCCTGTGACCTACCTACCCCATTGCCAGCTTCATTTATCTTACACTCCATCACTGTTCATTTATAATAAGGCCCTAACTACTGTTCAAACAGTATCATTATTTTTTATTATTATTAAGGAATTGAGTTTTTATTATAGATAAAGTTAGATATAGTCCAGGAAGAATTGTGATACTGCTGCTTCTGGGATTTCAAGTAACATATTTCACCAAACCATCACCCCTCCTCTTCCCTGTCTCTGGGGACCCCTGACGTGCTCTGATCCACATCTGCTCTGCCCCATGGTACTGCTCTTTTGTTCACCAGCTCAGCCTGCGAGTAAGCCAGTCACTGCTCTGTCTTTGAGGCCAAGTGTTTCAGTCTCACCCAGCCACTTTCATGCTGTGTCTGCCAAAAGGGAAGAGGCAGAAGGGAGAGTGTGTGGGACAGCTGGCTCACAGCCACCTGGCCAACGTCCTTCCCCAAACGCCCGTTCCCCCCTCGTTACCGCCCAGACTGACTTCCCAGTTCCTTGATGGCCCTTGCTGTTCAGAGAATCCCCATGGCTCCTGGAATTTCTTTTGTGGTTTCTAAAATCTGGGTGGCTGCACCTTGTTGCACCTTGTTTTCTATACACCCCCAGTAAGTTTCAGAGCACTTATGGTCATTAATGAGTAGATTTTCACAGCCTCCTCGGAAGCAAGTCTCTTCCGTGTTACAGATCAAAGAAGCTACAACCGACACAAAAGGAATCCAGCCAACTGGCCTTCCCCACATGGAAAGCAAACCCTGTTTTAATCTTGCCTTGGCTTTTGACTTGCTGTGTGGCCTTTTGTTTCCTCATCCAATGATAATACCGACCTCACAGGAATGTTGTGGAGTTCAACAAATGCTAAGAACAGTTCCTCTTGAACGCTGAGAGACAGGTATTGGATCTACTACAGAGTTAGAGAACTCAAAGCCCTTCATGGGAATCTAATCTGTACTTTACCTTTGTGAGGTAGATAAATGGCAGGTGTTCCTGTGCTCATTTTGTACCCTTGGAAATGTGCCTTTCACCATCTCATGATAGTAGTTCTTCTCCACTTTCCGTTTCCAGGTACACAGAAAATTGTCTTTCTGAATGGGGACTAAAGACTCTGATGTAGAAGATGCCCAGCCCCGGCCTGAGTAACCCCATATGCTGAACTGTGGCATCAGGCTACCACCATTTTTCAGAGTCACAGATCCTCTGGGTCAGGAATTTGCAAGGGCCCCGTGGGTCAGCTTGCCTCTGCTCTGTGATGTCTAGGGCCTCTGCTGGGAGGACCATGGGCTGGGGTGGCTTGACATCTGAGGGCCCACTCTCTCACACAGTGGGTGATCTGGTGCTGTCGCGTGGGACCCCAGCTGGAGCTGTCAGCTGGGACAGTGGTCTGTCCGCATGCTTGCTCACAGTGAGGTGGCTGGGGTCCGAGGCGGAGCATGTCTGAAAGGCAGGGTATGAGCTAGCATCAGAAGCCACATGCTGCCACTCCTCCCTATGGTCACAGCCTGTTCAGATCCAGGGGAAGGGAACAGAGAACCCCATCTCACAGTGGGAGGAATGTCACAGTCACATTCATAAGAGCATGTGGTTGATTTTGTTGCCTTCACCATTTCCAGCCTGATGTGGAAATTCCTTTAAAATATGGCCCAGGGCCCTTTTAAATTGAACATGCGAGTACCTATCACTCAGAGAATGCTTTCTGTGTGCCAGGCACTGTGCTGAAAGGCTTTCAGTGCATTCTCATCTCATCTAACAGTTCTCAGAGTTTAAATGAGGAACTGAGTCAGGGAGGTTCAAGCAGCTTTCTCAAAGGCCACCCAGTTAGTACATAGCTGGATGGAGTTTGAACACAAAACCTTGACTCCAATCTCAACCTCCAGGCTATCCTGTCTCAACTTCCAATGAGGGCAAAAGCCACTGTGCAGGTAGAAAAGGATAGCATTTGTGACCACTTGCTAGGACTTAGTTTTAGTTTAGATTCCATCCTCTTCACTTGTCCAGGTGTGGTCCTGCAGGACTCCTGACTGAACAGAAACACGACCCTTGTTGGCTGATGGCTTGAGCCAGCTCAATCCTCAGGCTAGTTGTGGCCTGAATGGACAAGAAGAGCCCACAAATGGTCCCGGTGACCGTCCCTGCATCTGCCTTTCCTGCCCCTTCAGGCTCTTCTGCTCATGTGCTCTCTGAGAGGCTTTCTTCCTCTCCTGGTCTCTCCTGATCTGTTTGTCCCTGCCTGGGCCTGTTGCCCACTTAGGACACCTTGGCTCCAGAATGTGTTTGCTTTGACTGCACGCTCACTGCAGCCTCACTTAGAGTTACAGAGACTTGTCTCCGTGTGGATTGGCTTCTCTCTCTCGATTTGGCATCTCTGGCTTCCCTGCAATTGCCCAGCCTGAACCTGCTTACCTGGTGTTGGCTCCCAAGCTCGCTCATGCTGTTTTCTTGTCAGGATGTGTGTCCTCTGCTGCCATTCTTTACCTGGATAATGTCTACTCTCCCTTCACAAGTCAGGTCAGGTTCTGCCCACTCTCTCAGTGCTGGTTATTGCCCCTCCTCTGAGCTTTTATAGTGTTCTGTGTATTCATCTAGAATGGTTTTCACCCCCATTCTGTGCTCATCTATTGAGCCTGGGAGCTCCAGCAGGGAACAAATTGTGTGTCCTTCACCTTGGAGCCCTCAGTGCCTGTTAAGAGCTGAGCATATCAAAGACACTCGCATCCTCCAGAAATGGCTGGCATGGTCCCTGGACTTATTCAAGGCTATTAAAGGATTGATTGGGGTGGATGCCTACAGAGAAGTTTGGAATGGGAAGAAGATTCAGGCAACTTGAGACTCAGAAGACGTGGCCTCTCATCTAAAACCTATTGTGTGTCTTTGCATAAGTCACTCCTCTTGGATTCAATGCCCTTTATTTATTAAATGAAGGGTTTCTGTAAGAACCTTTCCAGCCCTACTACTCTGTGAAGATAACTTTATCTGATAAACTTTTAAAAATATATATATTTTTTATTTATTTATTTTTGACAGAGAGAGAGAGAGAGAGAGAGAGAGAGAACTGAACTGGGGGAACTCCCCAGTTCAGCATATGGGTCTGCACGGGCCGGGGCCGGGATTTGATCCCCGGTCCCTGGCACTGTAAAGTGAGCGCTCAACCCACTGAGCCATCCGGCTTCCCCAAATTTCTTCCTTCAACGTGGTTTTTTTTAAGTTTTATTTATTTATGTATTTATTTATTGAACTGAACTGGGGCCCTCACCGCATTCGGGAAGCACAACCCAGTTCAGCATGTGGGTTCGCCTGGGCCGGAGCTGGGATTCGATCCTCGGTCCTCTGGCTTCAAAGCGAGCGCTTAACTCACTGAGCCATCCCTGTTTTCCTGATAAACTTTTAACTGTAGCCTGCCTTGGAGCCAAGCAGTAAGTTCTAAACTAAGTATTGAAAATATGACTCAATATTATCATTTCCTAAGGATAGAATTTTAGTTATTTGCACCATTTTGGTTGTACCCCTGGTTGGGGGCAGTGACTGACTAGATTTTATGGAATCGTGAATATGTCCACAAACCCTGTCCCCTTTCCACATAAAACTCAATGGGTCCTAATTCTCAAGATGTGTAACTCTCCATTCAAGTTTATTGTCTTCCTTCCCAGTTTAGGCAACAAGAAACGTTTCAACAATTTTCAACTCTTAATTAGCAAAAGCAAGACAAAGGAGATATCCCTTTGGGGACGAGACAAAATAATGTTTTTATGGCTAACAGTTTTCCCTTACAATAAAGTCTGGTCTTGAAAACACGCTAACAAAGTAGATTCTTGTAACTCAATTATAATTACATAATTATGTGTAATAATGTGTATATAAATGTACAGTAGCCCCCCCCCATCCATGAGGGATGTGTTCCAAGACCCCCAAGTAGATGCCTGAAACCTCAGAGCATACAGACCCTATATATACTATGTCTTTTTCCTACATTCACATACTATGATAAAAGTTTAATTTATAAATTAGGCACAGTAAGAGATTAACAAGAATAACTAATAATATAGAACAGTTTTAATAATATCCTATAATAAAAGTTACGTGAACATGGTCTCGCTCTATCAAAATGTACTGTACTCAAGCTTTTCACTTAAAGAAACACTTCAGGGCTTCTCTTTGGCAGATCCGAATTGCCAGCATTACTACCGTACTTCAAGCTGTCACTGTTGCCTCTTGCTAGAGGTTTTATTTCACAGTTGGCTGTAAAGGAAGTTTCAAAGGAAGGCAGTGCTGTATTAAGGTGTGATCCCATTGTTGATGCGATTCCTTCTTTAGTTTTTAAAAATAACCCATGAAGCTGAATTACTCTTTTTTTTTAAAGATTTATTTTATTGTTTTGACAGAGAGACAGAGAGAGACAGAAGAGGGAGGGCCCAGAGCAGTCTCCGTAGTTGCATGTCATTAGTTTTTGACATTGTTTTGTTACACACAGGTGGGCAGGGGCTGTGCAGGGTGGGAATCAGCCTCCCCCAGGAGACGAGCGCCCAAACTGGGGCCTCGCATATGGGTCTGCATGGGCCGGGGCCAGGACTTGATCCTTGGACCCTGGGGCTACAAAGTGAGTGTTTAACCTGCTGAGCCATCTCAGCTTCTCCTGAATTACTCTTTATTTCCTATCTTGCTCCTGTGGCAAGTCCTGACAGCGATTTCCTCTTGTTGTGCCTCAGTTTCACCCCCTGTAACATGCTTGTCCAACCCACGGCCCATAGGCCACATACAGCCCAGGGCAACTTTGAATGTGGCCCAACACAAATTCGTAAGCTTTCTTAAGAGATGATGAGATATTTTTTGTGATTTTTTTTTTTTTTTTTAGTTAGTGTTAGTGTGTTGTATGCCCAAGACAATTGCCCAAGACAGTTCTTCCAAGGTGGCCCAGAGAAGCCACAAGGTTCGCCACCCCTGCCCTACACAGTGGGGATCAACAAACACTGCACCTGGGAGTTGCAGTGGTGCCAGGAAGGCTGGTTAAGGGTGAGTAAAGGGTTGATAAATAGAAGGCATGCTCTCTCTGCCACCCAGAAGAGAAGCACATCACAAACAGACCGGGAGGCTGCCCTGACTTGTCAGAGGAACAGTCTCTGTAGGCAGGAGAGTCAGGAAGGAAGCTCACATGGTTGAATTTCTCCTGGGTCCTGATGATGGAAGGAACTCTCTAGGTGGGTGTTCATGTCTTTTCAGATGAAGGCAGGTTGTTGGGGGAGCGGTGGACAGAAAGGGAGGAGGAAGACAAGTGCGTGAGAAACCTGCTTGAGGTCTAGATAGATGGACAACATTTTATTAATCTGGAGGAAATCAGCACAAAAGTACATTTTTTTTAGAGAATTGATTTCCAATAAAATTTGTCATTCACTTACCGAGGTGAGGAGGTAGCAAAATCTAATGTTTTAACCATAGAAATACAATTAAGAGAGGAGAAAAACAAAACAAAACAAAACACTTGGTAGGAGAAGAGAGTATGAGCCTCCCCTTTTGCGTGTGACATTAAGTGGTTGAGATTCACACAACTGCCCACACCCACTGAGAGCTTCTGGACATGGCCGGTGAGCCACACCACCTTGCAATAATTTGCTATCCCTGTATCAGCTGCACTTCGACGTGGCCTGGTCATTTGTGGACTACCTTCTCACTTCACAGTTTCTCCCTGTTTGGTTTCAGAATTCATTTCTGATCATGCAAAGCGTAATGATCCCAGCCCCGCCATGTAGCCCATGGCGAGCATTTCTGAAGCTCCAGGCCTCAGCTTCCTTATCTGCAGAATGAAGTTCCTCTGCAATCCCAAATGAGGGTTCTTCAAACGCTCTTCAGAAGGTCAGCTATAGGAGCTTAGTCCCTCAGCACTGGGTGTGTAGAGTGATTTCCAGCAGCATGACTGTGAGTCACTTATCAGTGTCCTCTCACACCACTCAGATAAGAGCTGCTGGGAGCAGTGTGCTAGAGTTTCAGTGGCTTGTTGGACACCTGCTTGGCTCACTATAGCCAGCTGTTTGCTTTTCTTTCCAACTTCTGTTTGGTAACATCGCATTAATTGCTTTAAATTAGCTATCCGGTGAGAGTATTCACAGCATGGAAATTGGCAAAAAACACAAATTGTACCACCCAAGTTTAAGTATATGTTTGGGGTCCTTGGATCCAGGACAGAGAGCTCACTTCTCTCACTTGAGTTTGTCTATCAAGGCCCACTTCTTTGTAGTCCAACCATTGCTACCCAGTCAGCACTGTCGCTCACTCCAAGGTCATCACTGGCGTCTTTCTGTGTAGCTCATAGACACGTCCTTACGAAAGAGGTGAAGCACATGAAGAGCTGGTATGGGCGGTTTCAGCCTGTGACTACTGCCGATTCTCTAACTGCTAGTGATAACCGTCTTATTGACACCTTTATTCTAGCAAACCCAATCTGTTTTTTCTTTTATACTCTTGTTAATCAAAGATAGGTAATACCTTACAGTTCTGTAGGATTCTGTCATGCCCCGCTATCCTTGCCTCACAAATAACTGGAATTACAAACGACTGCCCTGCTTAAATATACAGTTATTGCCCAGAGCCTATGATTTTAGTGGAAACTCCTTACCAGATTAAATAAGGCCTCTGCAGTTGTTCCGACTTCATAGTCATTTGTTTCTCCATTAGATGTATCCTACTTGCCCTTACTCAAACACAACCTGTTATTTCTTCTCCCCACCCAACCTCATTTCTGACCATCACAATCCTATCATGGTTTATACTGAATACCACCCGGCAAGGCTTGATTGGGGTCCCTGGCTTCTCAAGGAGATGGCTCCATGAAACTGCCAGGGGCAGCTCCTTGGGAAGGTCTGGGAAGCCAAGACTAGCCCACCAAAGGGTGTTCTTGACTCCAAAGTTACAAGACCATGTTCATCTTACCTGCTTCTCAAGTTTTGTTCATGGCTTTGCTCTTCAGATTTCCACTCAGATTTCCACCAGTTTGTGTGCCAGTTGCAGGAGGGAGTTTCTAGCTTAATTTCTGGTGAAGTTATTGCTCTGGCCCTCGAACTACACTTGCATCCTTCGTTGGCCCTGATCTGCTCAATTTCAATGTCTGGTCTCCATAATGCAAGGGTCAGCAACTTGTCATTGTTAAGGGCCAGTTGGTAAATATTTTAGGCTTTGTGGCCCATATGGCCTCTGTCACAACTATTCAACTCTGCCGTTGTAGTGAGAAAGCAGCTATAGACAGTATGTAAACAAATGAGTGTTTCAGTAAAACTTCATTTGCAAAAACAGGCTTTGGGCTGGATGTAGCCCAGGGGTCATAGTTTGCTGACCCTGCCCAGGTCAAACACCTATTATACCCATACCCACTCCTGATGCCCGTTCATGTAACTGAGGGCCAGCCCGAATGTGTGATGATCACTAGTGTAGCCCATGCAAGAGACCATGTTTGGGACATGCCCAACTAAGAACCCTGCGGCCTTAGATTTGAGGATTTCAGAGAATAGCACGTGTCCCATTTGTTCTCCTGGCAAAGGAGCACTGATTCAAAACTGGGCAGAAGCACGTGTGTTCTGAGGGCCAGTATGATAGAGCAACGTTTCCAAATTTCAGCCATCTGTGTATTGCTTTCATGTTTGCTACCTTATCTCTACTACCTGCACTCTTAGCTACTTAACGTTCTCTTTTGAAAAGTGATTCCCCTTTAAAAACCTCAACCTTTTTTTCTTTAAAAAGAAACTTTATATCATTTATATAAATGGAAGACCAGTACCATTTGCAATAAATAAAAAGTTACCATAAAAATAAATGATACTGAAAACAAAGTATTGTTACTAAAAGCTAGCTACTATTGCTAGTTGGAAGATTAAAAAAAAATTTTTTTTTATTGTTAAATTTGTTGGCGTGACATTTGTTGATAATAGTTGGAAGATTTTTAAGCCTAGTAACATTTTATCTTTAAAGAGGAAGGAAGATTAGTGTTACAGAGATGTTGAAGACTGTTCAGCCCCAAACTGATATAAAAAGAAGTATTAGAAAATAAATGGAATGTGATGCCTTGTCTTTTATTGCTGTAGTTGCTCACCTCCTATGGTGATTACATGGAACTCCGTGTCTCATGTGTCACCTAACAACACTACCAGAATGAAAGAACTGGCGATTTGGGCAGTGTTCAAATTCCTGGCTTCGCTTGAGATTCCCCAACTGCAAGGTAGTTAACACGTAACCTACCTTCATTGTGCAGCAAGTAGGATGTATTGATTGTCTGAACCAGTCTGGATGCCAGTGTGGGGCATTTAGGCACTGCGCTTGTAAACACCCAGCACAATGGCTGTCCTTGCATGGGCACTCTTGTCCTTGGAACCCCTGTAAATTCAAATGGTCTCTTACAGGTCTTACAGTAGTATCTATGCATTTCTGAACTTTATCCTATTTCATCACAGTTGAGGCACTTTGGTCAATTACCTAAATTCTCTTAGGCCCCACTGACCAGTGTGAGGATTCAGTGGACGGCATGTGTAGAATGTGCATTGTGATGGTAAAGTCTGCACTGGTTGTATCATTGGCAGTCCCGTGGGTTACAGGCTTTCATGTCCTATCTTCCTCGCCTCCTGGACTGAGTCCCTGGAGGGCAGAGACTGTGGTGGGCTTCTATCCACATCACTCATCCGCATTTATTTGCAGCATGTGTGAAACTGTCCGTGAAGGTAATGGAAAATGTCATTCCTGTTTGTTCTCACATCTAGGTTTCCTTCTCTGCCTCCCATGACCACGGTTTGGGGTCCTATAATGAATCTTGCATGCTGGGCTAGGCCAGCCCCACTGGTGCAGGCCTGGGGTGAAAACCGCTCTCCTTGTGTACCCGCTGCTGCTTGGTTCTTTCTGTTGCCCACGGCAGTCTCCTTCTGCACCATTTGCCTTCCAGCCGGTTAATTCTCTGCTGCCCCAGAGCTCGCAGTGGTCCTGCTCATTCACAGGCGTTCCCTTAGAACTCTTATTTGTTATAGATGTTTTTACAAGTTCTTAGCCACGGGGTTCTTTTCTTCTAGCCTTTGCAAATCGTTTTTCTTGGCTCACAGATGAAAGTCTATCTATTGATGTCATTGGATGAAAATTTCTAAAACTTCTCTGAGTCCTATTCTCAGAATGAGCCACTCATGGCACAGAAATTCTTTCTTCAAAGGTTTTTTGTGTGTTTTGTTTTGCCTGGACACAGCTTAGTTCTTGTACACATTTCTGTGAGAGGAAAAGGCATCTCTTCTGTCCTCGAGGGAAGAAGACCCCCGGCAAGACTGGACAGTTCTCGGCACTGAGGAGCGTAGCAGAAAGAGGCCATCTGGCCTCAGAGATAAGAACTGACCTTTAGCTGTCGGTGTGGTGTCCTCACACCGTAGTCCCGATGCCTAGTCTATACCATGACCTCCCGATAGACTAGAAGGTAAATGCTATCGAGCCCTTAGCGAATGACCTTTCTCTCAGCGCTCTATGGCCCTGAAAGGCCTACAAGGAGCATGGTAAGAGGCAGAATGGTCCCTTTACATTCAGATAACCTGGCCTGGCCAAAGTGTTTTGAACTGGGAGGCCCGATTATGTAATACATGGGCTTAAAGGGCAGCCACACCGAGAGCCTGTTTACTTGTGTATAATCATCCCTTGAACACTCAGTGCTGGGTGGTGGGACGAACACATCCCTGGAGGGCAGAGTCTGGCTGGACAGCAGAGATGTAAACAGGGTTGTGATAAATGCAAGAAATAAGGCACCAGCTAGGGGCTTGACCCTGCCCAGCTGGTCAACCTCCCCTCAGTTAACATCAGTTCTGACCGTGTCTCCTGCAGGCTGCACTGACTGCTGCCTGGCTGTCCTCAGACTGTGCCCTCCCCATGGTAGGTAGGGAGCAGGCTTTTCATCTGTCTCTCGTGTCCAGCAGAATAAATGCTCAGTACACATCTGTCAAATAAATGAAAGACGTTAATCAAATGAAGAATCACCTGCCAGAATACTGAATAAAAGTGGGGAAGAATTCTGTGGTGTCACCCAGGGTGGGTGAGGTGGGGCAGGTTCCTTAACATATGAAGAATGTTCAACATCATTCATAATGAAGATGCAAATAAAATAGTATTTTCCACCTGCGAATGGGCAAAAATCAAAATTTGATAACTGTGTTTTCAGATGTGTGGGGAAACAACTTTGCATGTGTATGTTGACATTAGTAATGCACAGCCCTATGACCCAGGGACTCCACTTCTGGTTTATCTCCCAAGATACACATGTGCAATATACAGAAAGATAGATAGGTAGACAGACATTCATTACAGCATTGTTGTGCTTGGAAATAAAAAAAGATTAGAGACATCATATATCCATCAGTAGGGGACTAGTTTAATAATGGTATATTCTTAAAATTGAATATTATACAGCTGTCAAAAAGGATAACGCATTTCTATGTATGGTGTATGGATAGAAACAGTCTCCAAGTGAAAGGAAGCATATACAGAACATTAACATTTGTATTTGGGGGAGGGGAGGATATTTTCATTCATGCTTTTGTTTATATTACTCTGGAATGATAAAAGCATAAAATCAAGAATTGGAAGGCTGAAGGATAGTTGTAGATGGATGAATTTTTTTACTATATATTTTTCTATTGTACCTTTTGAACTTTGCAAAAAATATGTAGTACTTCTAAAAAATTACCGTAATTTGTAAAGAAATCGGATGAATGGCAGATATGTGTCCAGACTTGCTGAGATCTGCAGAATCTCTCTATAAATATCACTAGGAAGAGTTCCATGTAATTAATATAAACACTTGCATCCTGATATCTCACCACACCCCTGTCTCCCTGCCTCTGAAGTCTCTCTTACTCACTGGTTACCTAGGCCATGCAGTTGGAAAGGACCTTGGACACTTATCTAGTGGTTTTCCATTAAATCAAGTGGTGCACTGCTACTTTTCCAATAAATGTGCCATGCCTTAATGTTTCTCTCAGCTGCTGCTAAAGCCTGTTTACTTTAAAAACATGAATGTGGGCTTTGCAGAGTTATTTAGACCAGAGTTGCAATAACAAGTAGAGCATCACTACAATACTAATTAACCAACTATGAATTAGGAGCCAGAGCTCAATTTCTGTATAGTGGAAACAGAAGCTTTGATCCAGTGGTTTATGACATGAGTGGAATTCCTTGGAGGCAATTATCATCTCATTCACAGTCTCATGCTAAGACCTATATGTACCGGTAGGAAGTGGACAAGGTCCTGTTTATCTGTGCCATACTCTCCATCCATAGTACATTTCATGAAATAACATTATACCCTCAAACTCCAGGCAGCATAGATAGTACAAGAGTAACCCTGGCAGTAGAGAAAGTGTGAACATAAAGCTTTCTGCAATAAGATAGAAAAGGAAAAGGGAGGAAACGAGATAAATTGTGGCTGTAGGGATGGGTTGTGACATGGGTAAAGTCACAAAACCACTACTTTGGGGTTGTAAAAGCCATCCAATTATAAAACACTATGGACTTTGTCATCTAACTTATTTATTGGGTTATTTAAAACTGTGACCCAAAGAAAATGAAAGATTTGTTGAGATGATTTTTCTATAATTCAGTTTCTGTTTCTAGCCTTAGGTTGCTACTCCTTGCCTTCTCTCTGTGACAGTTTTTTTCATTTATTTATTTATTTATTTATTTATTTTTGAGAGAGGGTGAGAGAGAGAGAGAGAAGGGCTAGAGGACCAGGAGCAGTCTCCATAGTTGTACATCACTAGTTGGGACATGGTTTCATTCCACACAGGTGGGTGTGGGGCTGCACAGGGCAGGAACTGAACCAGGGGGCCTCCCCGCAGGAGGCGAGAACTGTCGCCGTGGAGCCATCCCAGCAGTTACCAGTTGCACTGCAGTTCAGCATGTGGGATTGCATGGGCCAGGGCTGGGAATCGAACTCCAGACCTCACTATCGCAAGGCAAGCGCTCAACTGCTGAGCTATCCCTGCACCCCTCTCTGACAGTTTTGTTTTGCTGTCCAAATGAAGTGAATCTTAGATTTGGGAATAATTTTGTCTAACTGCCTGTCATCTTGTCTCAACTGCCTCATGCCCGAAGTATTTAACCAGAGAGTTTAAATGACTGGCCCATCATCTGTATGGACAGCGTATCTGAGGGACAGCTGGGATTCAAGCCCTGGTCTCTAGTTCCGAGATCATCGTGCCTCCCACTCTGCTTCTCTGTTGTGCTGAAAGTAATGCTAGTCTCTGGTAATGATGAAATGTTTAATTGGGGGTGGGGAGAATTATTGAGTTAGAAAATCCGGGGGATATATTTAAATTTATACTTTTTCTTAAATCATTGTTCCCTAAGAAATCAAGGCCTTTTGCTTTGTTTATAGGTATTAGTAAATAAAAGTGTTAGCATTTCCACAAATACCTATACTTGACTATTACATATTTTGTATTTTCCACTAAAAAAGACACAACTACTCTGACTACATGTAGCACAGTAATCAAGGTTGCTCTTAAATAAAGAACCATAATACACTGGTTTGCCAGTTGTACTTCTTAGCTTCTGAAATTATCGTGAAATGGGTCAGTAGCCTGAATCCACTGCTGATTCCGTATAACTTTAGTAGCTGGCTCCATGCAGTGCCTTCTAATTGATTACCTGGTTGTTACTTATAATATTAGGAGAAGTCAGATTTATTCACATTTCATAGGAAAACCAGGTACCAGCTCTCTTGGGCACATGGGGACCAAACTGGGAATAAGAGCTGAAGGGGAGTTTGAGGGTGTAGTGATTCTGTCAGCATAACCTGCAGTTTACAGAGTCCTTTCTCATAATCCCCTGGGGTTTGGTGAGGGACGAATGAGAGGAGAGAGCAGAAGCTCATCTCAGTACAGAGGAGACTGGGACTCCACAAACAGCTGACGGAGGCACCTGCTCCAGTCTCTTCCCTCCCTCAGTTACCTGCTGAGGCTCTGGCTCCACACAAAGAAAGGAACCCTGGAAGTAGGAGGCAACCCTGGGCTGCATCCAGGGCAGGGAGAGGAGAAAGGAAAAGCAGTCTGAAGCTGTGGTAGTAGCAGGACTCCCTGTGGCCGCCTGCTGAGCCAGGTAGGTTGTTTGCCTTTATTCAAGTCCTCTGTGCGGCTCCCCTCGTCCCCAAGGCCTCTGTGCGGGTCCTGCTGTGACCCGCCTAGCTCATGGTGCTGGCTTGAGAGGAAGTGATGAAAAGTCAAACACCAACCGAGACAGAGGCTCTGTTTACTGTCTTTGTGAGACAGGGAACTGAGAAGAGTGTGAACCAGCAGCTGGGAGGAATTTCATGTTTAAGCTCCAGAGACGTTAACCCTGTCGTGTGCGTCATTCATTCATTCAGTCAGTCAGTCATTCATAAACTTACTGAGCGATGGCTGTGTGCTCATCACCAGGTTAGAAGCTGCGCTGTGCAGGGGTAGGGGTAGGATGTGGGGTAGGATGTGCGTCCTGCAGGAAGGATGTAGTTCAGGAATCTTGCGTTTCTATCAGCACCACTGGAAAAATGTCTCTGAGCAAGTCTGGTCTCCCCAAATTGATTATAAATCAAATCTGTATATCTGGAGGTATCTCCCTACTAATTTGCCTTATTGCATAATTGATGTAAAGGAATCTTAAGATGAATCCTCATTAAGATGATGGATCCTTTTTAAAATAAGAATCATTTATATGCCATCTTCCCAATTCATCCGTCTTTAAAATTGGCTATTTTTAAGATTTTCAAAAGTGGATTTTATTGTATTCAAATCATGTAACATTAGTTCTAAGAGTTCAAAATACTTTTTTTACCTCCAGAGTGTCTCTTTGTGTAGCAGAGGAAACATCAGCAGTTAAGTGCCAAGGGGCAAACGCTTGGTGACAAGGAAAGCTTCACTAACACCCTTTGTAGCAATGCAGGGGGCCCACGGCTCTTTTTTTTTTTTTTTTATTGTTTTTGACAGAGAGAGAGAGAGAGAGAGAGAGAGAGAGAGAGATAGAGACAGAGAACTGAACTGGGGGAACTCCCCATCCCCAGCTCTGGACCCTGGGCTGGCTCAGTGGGTTAAGCGCTCACTTTGCAGCGCTGGGGACCGAGGATCGAATCCCACGGCTCTTATACACAGAAATACCTGCCCCAACTTTACCTTCCCCTCCGCACTTGCTAACAACTTGAGTGTTGCCATTTACAAGCTGCAGTTACATTACAAGGATACTGTGAAGAAATAGGTGTTAAAAGATATGTGGTTCACTTCTAGCTAACATCTAAAAATACGAGCTAGGAAAAAGTAGGGGTAGCCTTGTTCCTTGAAGATTTCATTGGCTCAAGAAAACAACTCAAATGTACGTTCTGTTGTTTTATTGAGATTAAGTAGAGAGTTCTAGGGTTGCTGGGGTCAACATTGTTTGTTTTTTTTCCCCCTACTCCCTGGAAGGTATAAGCAGCATGAGGACATTTTTTGTGTTGTTCACTACTATATCCCAGAACCTAAAACCAAGTGCTTAACATTTAATAGGTGTTGAGTGACCATTTGTTAAATGAATTTGGAAAGGTTTTCAGTTTAATCCTAGAAATCATCCTATTCTCCAAAATCATATAAAATGTCCAATACTTAACCTTCAGTCAGAACATTTGGGCATGGGTGGTTTGGATTGTTCACACCACCACAAGCCTCAGCATAGGTGAGAGGTTACTGTGGTGTGAGAGGTGAACGCTGTGTGATTTCCCATGGCATCGGGAAGGAATTCTTTTATGAGGGAAGGGTATGTGATTTGGCTGACCCTCTCCTGCCTATCTCTGCTTACTTAGGATTTTAGGACTATTAGCTATGACTTTAATTTTCCTTGATCATCATGATGACTCGACCGAATAAAATCAAAGTATTTTCTACACGTTAGGAATAATTCCTTCTTTTCAGAAGTACAATGCTGTTGGTTTCTCACTCATTTCCAGACATTGAGGACTGAAAGCTTCTGGCTTGAATTTTTGTTAATTGTGAAACTGCTTCTTCAGTTAGCGAAGACATGCTGTAGTACTTCCTGTCTTCAGGGGAAAACAAAACAAAACAAAACACCCCCTCCACACAAGTCATTGTATCTCATCTCAAAGTCTATGCAGTGGCTACTGTGTCAGGAAATGTCTTCCTCTACATTTTCCAGTCAGCAGCCTATTGTACTGAGCTAATGAGAGTAAACTGGCATGAAAGAAATGGGCTTTGTTAGAGAGCAGTTATTGTCTTCCATAAACATGTGTTCTTATAGTAGGAAGACAGAATATGGGATGGAGTGGGCCAGGAAAAAGAAGCCACCTGTCAGAAACAAATACTTGTGGTAAATTTGCAGATTGCTGGGTACCTTCTGTGTTCTAGATGCTAATTGGTCTGAGGAGGGGAAAAAAATGAAAAAGACACAGGTAGGTAGGTAGGGAAGTAAGGAAGGACCAACAGAAGAAAAGGAAGGAGGGAGGGGACAGATTAGAGTGCTATTTTGAGAGCTAAAGAAAATAATTATTAGAAAATGAAGAATTGTTGAAAGGTCAGCACAGTTGTTGGTGACAAAGCACATGACTGACTCCTTTTGCCTTTACACAGATGATTTTGTGTTTACCATGGCCACACAGGACAAACATTTATATATTCAGGTTATAACTTGTACTGCATCATGTTTATAGGTTTATCTGGACTCAAATTAGGATGTATAAGTACGGTAGTTGTTTTTACCGTGGTTAGTCTTGATAACAGATAATGAGTTGAAGGCCTTATAAGGGTCATTAATCACTTCTCTAGAAACATGATCTGGTTTTGTTAGCTGGAATCTTCATCACAGCAGAGTACAAGCATTAAAGAAAATGCTTTCACACTTGGTTTAGCTCTGGAAAAGCTAGAAGCCGGCATGCAGATTTTTGGCTTTGCAAAGACTCAGCCTTACCTCTCAGACTCTCACCTGTCTTGGGAAGTGGGGATGGCTCATTAGGTTAAGCACTAGCTTTGCAGCCCTGGGGTCTGAGGATAGTCCTGGTCCCACCCAGCCCATGCAGACCCGTATCCGGGGCAAGCTTCCCATGCGGGAGGCCCCAGCCCAGTTCCTGCCCTGCATGGCCCCCGCCCACCTGTGTGGAATGAAACCATGTCAAAAACTGATGACAATGGAGACTGCTCTTGGCCCTCCCCCTGCTCTCTGTCTGTCAAAAACAATAAAAAATCTTAAAAGAAAAAAAATCTCACTTGTCTGGTCCAAATGCATATTGGTACTCAGGCACACATGAATGTCCTGAGAGTTCTGAGGACTTTGTCTGCCTGGGATTCACTCCACCCTTCTTCATTCAGCAAGTTTGGGGAGGACTCTCGAACTTTATCTTGCCACATGAGGCTCAGAACAGTCCTGGTTGGGGCCAGGGATGATCATAGCAAAGGCTTTAAACTAGGCTTGCAGGTTTGCTCAGCTCTCAGCCTGTCAACCAGGAGTCCTCTCCCCCTGTGAAGTAGTCTACTAGTTAGTACTTTATTACCCTCGCTGAAAGGCATGTATATTTAAGTAAAACCCTTTAAGGAGCAAAGAGTGGGGGAAGCCGGGATGGCTCAGTGGGTTAAACACTCACTTTGCAGCCCTGGGGACCAAGGATCGAATCCCGGCCCCAGCCCGTGCAGACCCACATGCTGAGCTGGGGAGTTCCCCCAGTTCGGTTCTCACTGGGGTGAGACCCCGGCCCAGTTCCTGCCCTGTGCAGCCGCAAGCCCACCTGTGGAATGAAACTATGTGGAAAAATCAACGATGTGCAACTATGGAGACTGTTCTGGGCCCTCCCCCTTCTCTCTCTCTCTCTCTCTCTCTCTCTCTCTCTCTATCAAAACAATAAAAATAAATCTTTTTTTTTTTTTTAAAGAAAGGAGTAAAGAGTAAACCATACTGTGAAGTGTCAAATAACCTTTCTTGGAAGGGATGTTTTTGGTCAGAGTCTACCATGATGTTAACACTGAGAGGGCACAGCTAGAAGTCTGTTCCTAAGACCCATTTTCCTAGGATTTGCTTGAGGAGGCACATCTATCCAATTGATTGACCTGGTGTGTGTGTGTGTGTGTCTGTGTGTGTGATGTAAATTTTCTTACTGCTGAGTTGACAATTCCAGAGTGACACTTTAAGAGCAGAGATTTAAACTTATAGACCACAAGTAAAAAATATCACTCCTTAGCTGGGAGACTCAGACAAGGAATTTACCAACTCCTCAGTTTACCGGCCTGAAAAATGGGGATAACTCTGGAAGGGGAGTGGTAAGTTTTATGTGAGATGCTTAGCATCCACAACTGTAAGTAATAGTGGTGGTTGAGAAAGTTCCTGCTAAAAACACTGTGACACATGTTTTAGATGTACCTCTGAAACTTGATTAGACTTCATGAAGAGATAGTGTTCAGTGAAGCTCATGGAGAAGTTCTGGTGAAATTAGAGCTAAAATTTTATTTCTCTTATGTTGTCACAAAATGAATTAAGGAGGGTGATGGTGGATGAGAAAAATGGTATTATCTGTAGGGAATTGAATACGAGAGTAAGAAGTTCTGAGTTCCGGAATCTCAAAGCCATGGGGAAATAGCCATGTATCTGCATTATAGGGCACCCTCTGCTTTCAGTTAAAATAAAAACAATAAAATCAAAACCATGTGCCTACTGCCACTTGACTCTTGTTTTTTTGTTTGTTTGTTTGTTTTTTGAACTGAACTGGGGACCTCACCACATTCGGGAAGCACACCCCAGTTCAGTTTCTGGGTCCGCCTGGGCCGGAGCCGGGATTCGATCCTCGGTCCTTGGGGCTTCAAAGCGAGCGCTTAACCCTCTGCGCCATCCTGGCTTCCCTGACTCTTGTTTTTAAGGTGTGCCAAGGGAGTTGAAGGCTCAGACCTGGCACACGTGTAAACTACAGGTGTACCAAAGTATGTATTTTTGGTGAAGGAGTAGGTACATAACATTTGAGCAGTTAGGTGAGACAAGAGCACTTAACAATAATGAGGTGGAGAAGTGGGCAGTAACAGGGTTGTGAAAAGAAATTTGGACATGGTGACAGTCATTCAAAAAAAAAAGGCAGGAAGGGAAACCAGGATGACTCAGCAGGTTAAACGCTCACTTTGCAGCCCCGGGGACCAAGGATCAAATCCAAGCCCTGGCCTGTGTGGATCCATATACTGAACTGGGGTGTGCTTCCCCAGTTCAGTTCTTGACCCCAGTTCAGCCCCTGGGTCTAGGGGGCATGCCTCCTGTGTGGGAGGCCCCCAACCCAGTTCCTTCCCCCTGCTCGGCCCCCCGCCCACCTGTGTGGAATGAAGCCATGTCGAAAACTGATGACCTACGACTATGGAGACTGCTCTGGGCCCTCCCCCTTTGCTCTGTCTCTCTCTGTCTCAGTCTGTCAAACACAAAAAAAATAAATCTTAAAAAAAAAAAAGAGGAGGAGCAACCAGTCATATTTGTGTTTTAGAAAGTCCCTAGCAGTCAAGTGTGGGGTGAATGGGAGAAGAGAGAAATGCAGAAGGGAAGACAGACCAGCTCAGACACGGCAGTAATAGTTCTGTGGCAGTGAGGATGAGAAATGTCATTCACCTAGATTTAGAGAAGCTTGATTTCCTTTTTAAAATAAAGGAACTGTGAGATTATTATTTTTTCAAAAGGAACAATAACTGTTTTCTTATACTCAATTACGTCCCTACATTATTTTGTAAGTTTGGCTTTTTTTTTTTTTCAAGCATGGCACACTTTGAATGGACTTCAAAGGGAGAAAGATCCACATTTGTTGTTTGAGACTGAACACTGGGTTTTGTTCTAAGGGAAATCGGGAAAGGAACTCACTGTTTCTTCCCCTCGTGACTACCTGGCAAAGGAGAAATAGACAGTTTGCCCTCTGGGTGGTGTTGGGAGGGTCTGTGTCACAAATAGACAAGAGCCCGCATTGGCTGTGCTCTTCCAGCCCTTGTGGTTCCGTGTCCTCCTCTTTGGCTCTATGCACTTGATCGTGTACTGCACAGGACACTGTAAATGAGGAGACTGTCCTTGGGAAATTGAGGGTGGGCGGTGTGTCAGCAAATAATTACAGCGAAGAACAAGCTGCTGTGAGAGCTGAGGAGTTCTGCCTGGAGGCGTCCTAGAAGTGTCTGCAGGTGTGAGCTAGGTTTTAGAGGGCACACAGAAAGCCCTCCCCGGGGAGAAGGGGACAGGCATCCTGACAAGAAGGCATGGCGTCCAGATGATGCTGTGGGATCCCAGAGAGCCTGGTCACTCCTCATCCTAATAAAAGAGAGTCTCTCAGCTATTCTCCCCAGTGACCTGCTTGAGACCCAGTTTAATGGGTTGTGCTGTAGCGATCGCCATTTCCCTTTTTTATTAGTAGTACTTGGTTCTTCCGTTCCATCCTGCTCTAAGATTAGAGATACTACAGAGGAGCTTTTTAGAGATCATCTCTCCTAGAATCCTGCTGAGTGAACATGCCATTTATTGAACTGATTGCTGATGTGCAGTTTGTACATTAGGTATTTCAGAGAGACATCAGTGATTTAAACCCATTAATTAGGATTTGGTGTGATGTGGACTGGGTAGAGATTGATTGCTGACGCACTGTGAACAAAGAGTTTGCAAAATAAATTAATTTTCTATAAAATAATATGTCAAAAAGAATACCTACCCTAATTATGGAAAAAGTGAAGTGTTTGGATCTTGCTCTCTCTTTTTTATTATTTAGTAAGTTCCCATATGTTTTAAAAAATATAAGTCTTGTATATAGTTATTAAAGTAGCCCTAATAGGAGTTTTAAATGGTTAATTTTTGAAAGAAAGTAAGATATTCTCATTTTTTTAAAGTAAACAAGACAGAAGTAGCTAAAATCAAACATACATGTCCCTTTTTACCAACCGAACCTGCTTGTAGCTGCCTTTTTTCTATGCACTTACATGTGTAAGGGCTTTCTGAAAAAAAAAAAAAAAATCCAGCCATTGTCAATATAACAAGAATGGTTACATGGCTGGATACTTTCGGGACAGCCCTGGCATGTAGTTTTGTTTTGTATACTTAAAAGACAGGATCAGCTTAATCTGTAATTAGCTCTCTTCTTCAAATAGCGTTCTTTGGAAAGGTCCCTGTGACAATACAAATATGTCTACTTCATTCCTTTTTTATTTCATTCTTCTTAACACTTGTATAATGTTCCACATTATGGCTATACGATGAATTAACTTTCTCCCTGTAGGTGGATATTTAGATTTTTTGCAATCTTTGTTTTTTACAAATAATGCTACAGTGGCTGTCTTTGTTCAGATGTCTTCGTGTTCATGTGTAACTTTCTTCCAATAGGATTTCTACCAGTAAATTCTTGGTTAGCAGTTGGGGGTCAATGTTTATACTTGGAGATAACAAAGATATTTTTCTTTGGAAGCATGTGAGTTTTTTACAAATGCCGACTCCTTTTCCGTAAATGGTTTGGCTGTGACATCTGCTGTGGAGCTGTCCTGGGGCCACTGTCCATGGGGCCACTGTCCGTGGAGCCACTGTCCATGGGGCTACTGTCCGTGGGGCCACTGTCCACGGGGGCCACTGTCCATGGGGCCACTGTCCATGGAGCCACTGTTGGGGGTGGTGTCAGCAGTCTTACTATGAGCTCCTGCCAAAAGCAGTGTCAGAGCAGAGCCTTCAGAGCATAAAGGTAGAAATTAGTTCTTGGTCCTTCTTCCTTCATCCTGTCCTGATAAAAAGTTAGAGGTTCTACAAACTGGCTTCTGTAGTCATTTAAGGAACCCTAGTGACGCATGAATGCATTCTCACTTTTAAGAAATAAGACAGGACAGAAGTAGTGTGTGGGATCTATGCAAGTGGTGACCTCCCTTCCACTCAATAAAGATAAGAGAAAACTGGAGCCCCCATTTACCTTGTTTGTTTGCCCATTTCCCCTATCTGTGTACCTCTCTCTTTGTCTCTCCTTTTTGCTCTCTGCAGGAATGGTAACATTTCTTTCTGGGTCTAGAGCCCAGTTTAAAGCATGAAGAAATAAATACGTGACCTATATAGCCACTATTTGGTACCTCTGACACCAGAGGGAAAAAAATTAATGAGGGTACACTGTGGTCATTACATTCCTTCTCTTGCCAAAATGGATATTTATGGGATTTTGATGTCAACCTCCTTCATTAAAATGACTTCTGTTACATTTAAATGCTAATTTGTGTTTTCTTGCCAGGATCTAACATAGTCTATAAAGATGGAAAAATTCTTATCCTCATATTTTGATTTTTTATATCTAATTTTAATGCTTAAATAAAAATAAGAAACCATCTAAATCACTCAATTAGACTGGATGTTCTGGGGGTGGAAATCCCCTGAATAAAAAGACAGGATAAAGCCCAATGTCCATCAGTAGGGATGGGTTAAATATACTTCAGTACATCCAGATAGCATAAAATAGAATGAGGACACTCTATCTACGAACATAGAAAAGATCTCCAAGGTATTACTGTTAGGTGAAAAAGAAGAAAAAAAAAAGAAAGAAAGAAAAAGGGATTCATCAAGTGTATAAAATATGTAAATACTTCAGAAAGAGAAAGAGGAAAGTAATTTGTATTTGCTATTACAGTATTTGCATGAAGAATCTGAAGGATACAAAAGCAACAAGTAAAAGTGTTTTATTTCTGCAAAAGATGAGGGGGATGAGTGGGAATGACTTCACAGTACACCCTTTTATAGCAGTCAGTCTAATTTCTGAACTATGAACTAATTTATGAACTATTAAAAAATGATTTGCACTGTTAGATAAGAGGTAAACTAAACCTGATCTTCTTTGCACCCATTAGCCATGTGATTTCACCCATCATGTTTGAGCCTAAGTAACTTTTGGGGTAGGGTCAATTGTAGGACCATATATTTTGAGGAGGAGGGTGATCATTCCATAATTAGATTCTATATGGCAATTTAAATTCTACTTCAGTAGGAAATTGAAAAGGCACATCTGCATTTTAACCGTTTCTTTAGTTTGTTTGGACTTCTTGGATTTGTGTTTTATTTTTTGCTAACGTAATTGAACACCTTAAAACATGACAGTCCTGGTTCACACTGGGAATCTCTTGCCGATGCCTCAGTGAACATGGTGAGAAAATGAACCCAAATGATGGTCTTAGCCTGTTTTTGTTATTTGATTACCCTTGTGTCCTAGAGAAGTATTATAGTCTGTGCTTTTATTTTTACAGGAGCAGGAAAATTCAGATTCGAAACATCCCTCCTCACCTGCAGTGGGAGGTAAGCTAGTGCCACTTCTGTATTTACTGCCTACCTGCTCTCTTTCCTCATCTTCCTTTTTAATGGTTAGCAAGACCTTTTCTCCCTCTTTTAGTTCCTTTTCATATTTAGGAAATTAGAGGTCCTCAGGCTTGTCCCACAAAGCCTCCGGGCTCTTCTCTTCCTTTTTCAGTACCCTAATGTGTATGAACTGTCATGAGTTTGGGGTCCTATCTGTCCCTTCATCGTGTAGGATGTGCACTTAGATCCCTAATGTTCTTTCTTCTCAAGCACCAACAAATGGAAACAAAATGTGTTATATGCCTGCTTTGTGATTTTTGTTTCATGATTTTTGTTTCATACCTTTCCAAATTATGATTTTGAAAAAAAAAATCCATGGAAAACAAATAAAAATGGAAGGTTCTTTGTTAGTTTGAGCAGGTTTTTTGTTTATTTTGAATTATTATTTTTTAAAGATTGATTTTTATTGTGTTTTGACAGAGAGAGAGACAGAGAAAGACAGAGAAAAGGGGGAGGGCCCAGAGCAGTCTCCATAGTTGACAGCATTAGTTTTCCATATGGTTTCACTCCACAGGTGGGCATAGGGCTGCGCAGGGCAGGAACTGGGCCGGGAGCCTCCCTCATAGGCCCTGGCAAGAACTGAACTGGCATGTGGGTCTGTCTGGGCCAGAGCCAGGACTCAATCCCTGGTCTACGGGGCTGCAAAGTGAGCGCTTAACCCACTGAGCCTTCCCAGCTTCCCCAATTTTAAATTATTACTATGAGTAACAGTTAACATGTATTTTCTGAGTTGTAAAACTTCTTGTAAAATTTCTACTTTATGATAAAATAAGATAGAATATAAGGAGTGGCCTTATTGCATATTTAAAAACAAACTGCCTGCTGTTTTATTTCCCAACCTACACGAAATAAAAATAGCCATACAATAATGAGAATGTTCTATCTGATATTTTCATAACTTAAATAAAAAAAGTTTTATTATGGAAAATGTCAAGCATGCGCTTCCCATTTCTTTGTAAAATAAGGAGATTCGTAGAAGAAAACCAAAAGAAGAATGATTAAATCTTCCAAGGAGAAGTGAGGCTTGTACTTCATTCTGCTTCTCATTTCAAGAGGAGTGAGTTCCTACCATTGTGATGAATGTGATTAACAGTGATGAAGACTGAACTTCTGCTCTCTGCCACTTGAGTGAACAAATTACTCAGGAGCCAAAAGGCAAATGAAAGTCCCATATATACATTTAGTTCTATATTTATGGAAGACCCGAAATACCCACTTACTTATATTATTCCTGTAACAGCCCTTGTTTTGCTTGAATTCCTTTGCTGGGGGATATTACTATACCATTTTTTTGTGAGTATGGTCTTGTTTTCCTATTCTGACATTGAAGCTCTCTTTTGCAGGTGTTGGATGGACTTTTGGCTCAGTATGGGACAGTGGAGAATGTGGAACAAGGTAATAAATGAAGAAGTTAGCCTACTGAATTTTGAGAGGGATATTATTATCTCTCAGTTCTTATAAACTGGGTCAACAATGCAGAGAAATAGTTCAGATTCTTTTGAAACAAGCTTTCTAAGAATGTGTTCATATGTCTGAATGTGAGAGAGGTCTATGTCTATTTTTCCCTATCTGTATAATTTGTTTTTTCAAGGAATATGATTTTCAGGCTATTTTTTTAATAGTCTGTAATGTGCTCAAGCACTGGACCAACACTGGCAGGCTGGAGTAAGTGTAATTCACTTGGAAGTAATTGGATTTACATTATTACAACTTTCCTCTTCCTGGCTAAGACAAACAGATCCCTAATGCCTTAGACTGAGTGTTTCTCAAGGAGTAGGACTCCCGTACCAGAACCCATCCCATGGAGTGTTTATGAAAATGCAGATTCCTAGAGCTCACCATACACCTACAATGTAAGGTTCTCTGGAGCAAGAATGAATGAATCTGTATTTTAAATAAGGACTCCCATGTAATTTTTGTGTGTACTCAAGTTTGAGAGCCACTGTCCTGAAAACAGTGTTGTAAATGCCTAGAAAATACATACTCATCCACTGTCCTTATCTTTATACCTTCTAAAATAGGAATGTCCAACCTGCGGCCCGGAATGGCTTTGAATGAGGCCCAACACAAATTCTTAAAATGTTATGAGATTTTTTTTTTAAGATTTTTATTTTTATTGTGTGGATTTTTTCTGTTTGTTTGTTTGTTTTGACAGAGAGACAGAGAGAAGCGGGGAGGACCCAGAGCAGTCTCTATAGTTGTACTTCATTAGTATTGATACAGTTTCACTCCACAGGTGGGCTCGGGGCTGTGCAGGGCAGGGACCAGGCTGGGGGCCTCCCACATGGGAAGCACACCCAGGGTGGAACAGAACCAGTATGCCCTGGTGAGAACTGAACTGGGGGCGCACCCCAGTTCAGCATATGGGTCCTCACAGGCTGGGGCTGGGATATGATCCTTGGACCCTGGGGCTGCAAAGTGAGTGCTTAACCCACTGAACCATCCCGGCTTCCCCAATATGAGATTTTTTTTGTGTGACCATTTTTTTAGGCTCACCAGCTGTTGTTAATGTTAGTGTATTTTATATGTGGCCCAAGATGATTCTTCTTCCAGTGTGGCCCCGGGAAGCCAAAAGGATGGACATCACGGTGGTAAAACACGAAATATGTGTACTATGATTTTAAAAAGTATAAAAAGAGTACCTGAACCTGATATCTTATGTAGCTCTTTAAGAGTCCTAAAAAAATAGATTCCAAGCACCTAATATGACAGGAAGTAACATGTAATAAACATTACTTTTGTGTTGACCTAAAAAGAAGAATGTGAATTAAGTCACTTACTGACTGTGAGCTCTTAGAAAAGTCACTTAACCTCACTGGATCAATCTCCACATGTGTAGAAAGTGGGGAATAACTTCTGCCCTTCCTATATCACTGAATAGTTGACACCCATTGAAAACCGGGAAAAGATATTTGTCAACAGTGGAACCAGGCATAGTCTCAAGGAATTGTTAAGATTCACTTAGGAAGAATCACAGAGAACCTATTTTCTCATATGCAGTCTGTTCTGTCTGCCAGTATAATTAATATAATGGTTTTAAAATAGTGATTATTCAGATGTTCTCCTCTCCATGAATATTAAGACTATCGTTACTCAATTTCATGCCACTGACTGCCCATGCCCGAAGGTGAAGAGAAGAAACTCAGAAAGAAGACATGATTTACAAGGATTCTATTTCTTGGTTCTGTTATTTCCTTCATCATGGACAAGAAGACATTCTAATGAGGACTGGATATAGTAGGCAAAATGGCCTTAGAGACACGAACCTATAAAAGTTACTAGCTAAGACGATATCATACATTCAGAACAAGGTCACACAAGGAAGAATCAGGCTCCTGGAGCCATTTACTGCTCCTGGTGAGTGCAGTTTCCAGCTGCCTCACAGTGCAGCATAGCAGTGTTAGGCTTTCGTTTTGTTCTGTTTCATAGGGGATTCCTGGTGGAGCAGGAAAACATTTTCAGTAGTTTTCAGAAGCTTTATAGCGCTTTCATATCCAATGAAATAAATTATTTGAATGGAGCTTAGTTCTTTCCAGAATCAAAGAACTGGCCAGTTTCCTGAAGACAGACATCTTTGAAGAACAGAGAATATGACTAAGAAGTGAGAACAAAATCAGAGTATCTAGCGTTATTCAGGAGATTCAAACACAGCCCTTTCTCCCTTTCCAGGAGTCTACAGCCTCATCTGTAGCAGTAGATAACAGCAAATAGGCAACCTCTGTGGCATTCTCTGTCAGCATTGAGAGAGAATGGTTGTGGGCTACACAGCCCCTGTTTTGCACTGTGAAGACTTCTGTGTGTAAGTGTGAATTAGAGAGCAGTTGGAACACTCCTTGGACAAAGGCCGGGACTGGGCTCAGGTTTATGACATGTAAATCTCAGCGGCAGTTCCTTCCTGAGGATTACACATTCCCTTCCCACAAAGGCTGCCGCTACTTTGAAGTTATTGAATAAGTAGTATTTTTAATACTGGTCTTTAACCTTTTTAAGAATCTCATGGATATTATAAACCAGAAAAATTCATATACCCACAAATTTGAATCTTTGGGTGGGAAGGGGAGAGTCAGTTTATAGAATTTAGTTTATAAGAATTCCTGCACTATAGAGTTTTATTATTACTTTTCAAAGAGCTTTGTTGTGGTTTTTTTTAATTACCCTTGAAACGTAATGTTAACTCCAAGTGTCCCAATAGCTTAAATGTTTTAAAGGGAGGATTTGATTTAGTCATGTCTACTTGTTTTGGGAAAACCAGTATTTTTGCATTAAGTTTACTGGTTTGAATTAAGAAAATTTCATCTTGCCTTTTAAATTTGTTTTTAACTTCTGATTTTGGAAGAAGAGGAAAGCAATTATGAAGCAAGATAAGCCAACTCACAAGAGTGATTTCTTATTAGGTACTTGTAGAGTTTATTTGTTCTCTTCTTTAGCCAAGTGAGTTGCGGTCGTCAGTTTTCGTTAGTTATTGTACACAATTACTAGGTTTAACTCACACAGGCAAGGAGGTCAGTCAGAGGGAAACAAAAATAGTAATAATTCAATCTTATCAACGAATGAAGAATTAAAATTAAAATACTTCCTTATTTTATACATGTATCAACTAGTATTTAAAACTAAATGCAAATTATAACAATTAAAATTCATACCTTGATAGTGGTGCAATAAATTAATACAAACTTCTAGGAAGGTAAACTGAAAATATACATTTAAAGCATTGTGTATTTTTACCAATTTATTTTCTTTTGTGATTAACCTAAAACAGTAATTCAGAAGAACACAAATCAAATGATGTCTGCAACAAGGTGTTTTTTAGCAACCCCAATTAGAATAGGAAATACTTGGAACAACTTACTTGTGAATAATTGAGAAATGGTTAGACAAAAATCATGACACATTTACTTATTGCAATTTTATGTAGGCATTAAAAGTAAAATATACCAAAAAATGTACATATACACATGCAAAAGTGTGTGTGTGTGTGTGTGTGTGTGTGTGTGTGTGTGTATGTATATATATAGGCTGTCCAGGAAAAAAAAACAGCCATTGTCAATATAACAAGAATGGTTACATGGCTGGATACTTTCCAGATAGCCCTCATGTATATTACACAATTGATTACAAATTACTATGCATACATATGAATAAAGTTAGAGATTCAAATAACTTATCAAGTTAGGGAAATGAATTTTTTGTGCATTTTTCTCTAAAGGAAGTCTGTTTACATTGAGCCTGAGGGTGACAGCCTTTTTTTCTATGACAATGTAGTTTTTGCTTCTTTCCTAGTCAACACAGACACAGAAACTGCTGTTGTCAACGTCACATATACAACAAGAGAAGAAGCAAAACTGTAAGTAGATTTGGTCTTGTTTTTTTTGGAGGGTTGTCTTTGAATTCCCTTGAGTCCTGTGTTTACACATCTTTTCTGAAAATGATGCAGATCTTTGACATTAGTGGAAGTCCAGGGCATTTATACCAGGCTGTGTTTGCTGATTGTACAGAGAGTTTGTCTTGAAAAATATTGAGCTGTGGCATCAAAACTGAGCTTGGTCTTTACATGGTCAGGAATGGAGAGCACCAGCTTTGTGACACTAGGACTCTACCTTGCCAACTGCTGGGAGCCACTTTTACCTGGAGTTTCCTCCATGAACCCAGAGGAAGAAGCCTAGGCCTACTTCTGTCCATACTAATGGAATGGGTACTAAAACATATATTTTTTCCTCTATGTAATATTAAAAGGGGGAATACACCTCAGTGATATCAACAGCAAGGAGAATGATCTTGTAGTGGTTAATCACGGAGCACCTGGCATGGGTTCTTTTTCTTACTGCCATTCACTTCCTAGCCCCCATTCATGACTCTTTTGCTTTGGTGATGGTTAATTTTGAGTGTAGTTATTAATGGATATGTGTTTGAGGTCTTTAAAACATAACAAAAACAAGTTCCTTTTTCTAGGAGGTCCTTGAAGTGCCTGTCAGGTCATTGTAACTAGAATGTGGACACATGTTGTCATGGTTTGTTATACATCCCAGGACACATGTGGCATAACCTTTGTTACATCCCAGGATTATAGTTTTATTTCTTCCTCAAGGCTTCAACGCACATGAAGACCTATTTAACCCTTTCTCATACTGATAGTTTTCCAGAAGTTAATTTTGCACTGAAAAAGGCAATCGTTCCATTTGTTGCTAATTTTTGCACACATATGAGTATTAATATTTAAGCAGGATATATACCAACAACTCACCTCTACAGTTCTTGTCCATCTGCCTCTTAAGTTTAGGACCTCTGTACACATTACTTTGCTGCTTTTATTGAATTCAAAAGGAACTGCTCTGTAATAAATTCACAAACCCTAAAATTTAACCTAGTATAATAGGGTTATTGTTTTCACATGCTGCCAGAAACATGTAAAAAAAATTGTTCTGCTTCATGTACAATTTTTAAAATGCAGTAGTGGAATATTATTTATCCACTATCAAATAAATAAAGTAGTTTTAGATAGTAATATCCTGTGCTTTTGAGGACTCAAGAAAACAAATGGTGTCTTAACTGCTTCAGGATAATAAATGTTGAAACCTCTCCAGAAGAACATTAGATAATACTTACTAATGTTCATGATTGTTTTAAAGGTTAGAAAAAAAGTTTATATGATATTAATTCATTCTTATAAATATACGTATATTTAAGAAAAATATATAATGAATTGGGACTTTTTTGTGCTTATCTATTTCTGAATTTTCAGTAATATGTATTATGAATAGAATGATAAATGGGTCAGAATTTTATACTGCTATTAATAGAGCCTTTCATAAGGGGAATACAGCCTTGGATGGTACAAAAACAACAGTGCCTGATTGTAGATGGAGTCTGGCCTGGCCTGTACATTGTGATTACTGTTTGTGAACCATGAGGTCTGAGGGAGCCGAGATGGCATCTAGCATGCTCACTGCTGTTTCCTCCGTGAGGATTAATGGCACTCACTTAGGCAACTCGTAAATGAAAATGAATGAGCCAGTCTGCTGACCTGGAGGGTCTTCTCTGACATTGCTCTCTAACAAAGCTCGCCTGTTCCTGCTGCATTTCAGAGCCATCGAGAAGCTAAGCGGGCATCAATTTGAGAACTACTCCTTCAAGATTTCCTACATCCCGGATGAAGAGGTGAGCTCCCCTTCGCCCCCTCAGCGAGCCCAGCGTGGGGACCACTCTTCCCGGGAGCAAGGCCACGCCCCTGGGGGCTCTTCTCAGGCCAGACAGATTGATTTCCCGCTGCGGATCCTGGTCCCCACCCAGTTTGTTGGTGCCATCATCGGAAAGGAGGGCTTGACCATAAAGAACATCACTAAGCAGACCCAGTCCCGGTACGTGCCTCCGGGCTTCCTTTGTGTCCTTCTGAGGGGTCCCAAGTGCTGGTGGGTCCCAGCCCTCCTCAGGTTGCTTTCGCTTGCATCAGCAGTGGGGGATGGTATGCTGTATGGGATGGTGGTTTCTTTAAATAGAACAATTAACAGACTAACAGAAAGCTGGGGCTTTAATGAGCTTTCATGCCAATTGCCTTAAAGGTCATATCCTTAAACACTAAAGGTTCATAAAGAAGGTAGTGATGATCTTATATGCTAACTAATGCTTGTGAATGCATCTGTTTCTAAAATAGCAAAGGTATGAGGCTTAACTTTGTGGGATTTTAGGAACCACTGACCCTAGCTCTTACCCCTTCCCCTGAGTCAAAGCACTGGGTAGTAGTCATTCTTTGAGGATCACTTAGGTTATGTCACAAATAGCTACATAAAGGAAGAGGGTGAGTCCCTGCTATATTGAGCAAGAAATAAAGTATATTAGCCTTATATTTAGTTTTCTGTCTGTTTATGGAGATTGAACTGGTAGTAAGAGTCGTAGTGGGTAAAATGACTTGTGGAGTTGTTATTTGTATGTTCTTAATACCATGATGTAATAAAGAAAGCACAGGACTCGAAAACAAGGATCTATGTTCAGATTTTACCATTTAATGGCTCTATGATCTTGGGGAAAAAATGTAACCTCTCTGAGCATCAACTGCTTTCTCTGTAAGCCAGGATTATTGTGAGAATTAGGGCAGTCAGACAGGCTGAATGTAATAATTACTATGAAAGCACTTTAATTGTAAAGCACAAAATTACTGGCAAATATTAGTTATTGATGTGCCTAGTGCATTTTATTCAGGTCCTGTATTGAGTGCCTTGTAACGTGAAAGAGAAAATATTACTTTAAGTATCTTAGTTACTCCCAAATAATGGACACTTATTTAAGTCCCAGAGTTCATAATCATAGGAGTAACTCTTCCTTAGCAGAGAAAATGGAGAGGGAAAGTATTGTCTGGTGATCCTTTTATTTTAAAATCAGCCTTTTTTCCCCCTCCAAGTTCGCTTCACTGTGAAAGTGATTTTTTATTTATATGTTCCAAAAATTGTTTAAAGTGGCTCTAAAAATGCAACAAGTTTAAATAGAAATGAGGTTAGTTCTCAAAGTATGTGCCCATTTTTTAGAAGTAGGCCAAAGACTTGGATCTGGGCCTTCTTATAGCCAAAGTGAAGGGGGATCCAATCAATTATGTGATTTTGAAAATTAACAAAAACAAGTAGGGTGACCACTACCCAAAGAAGTCTGATAAAGTCGTCAGGCTTTTGAGCCATTAGTTTTAAGAGCCTGGAAGAAGGCCTGCTGCTGCCAGTGACAAGGAAACCAAAACTTAGCGAGGCAGAGTGCATGCCTCTGTTTCCTACACACACTCAAATACATAAAGCTGGCTTAAATTTGGTGTTTGGATTTGGATTAACATATGTCTTCTAAAAGCTGCAGTCAGTTCAGAGGCTGGTAGGGTGCCAAGGTGCAGAATTATCCTGCTCACTTTACTCTTCACTTTTATGGTCATTTGAGAGATGACAGAATTCTCCATTTACCAAACTGGCTTCATGACCAAGTTTGCTTGGTTCCTTTGTCCCACCGCATGCCTGTCAGAAATATTTTCTTTTAAATGGAGCTGCAAGGAATTCAAGTTTGGCACAAGGTCCCCTGGACTGCTTGCTGCCTTCTTGGAGAATGGCCCTGGTGGCAAGCGTGCTAATGACACTTCCTTGTCTGTCTTGCCCTTACTGTACGTTGGCTGGGGCGATGCTTTCTTGGGGCTAATTGAGATCCTGTCCCAGATGACACTATGCTATTGCTCCTGATTCTTTTCCTGCAGGGTAGACATCCATAGAAAGGAAAATTCTGGGGCCACAGAGAAGCCCGTTACCATCCATGCCACCCCAGAGGGGACCTCTGAAGCATGCCGCATGATTCTTGAAATAATGCAGAAAGAGGCTGATGAGACCAAACTGTAAGTTTGCATGCAATGTCCAGGTCACTCAGCAGGAGAATAAGAAAAATAGGTCCTCATTCATTTCACCCAGCAAATTTTTAAAAAGCTGCAGCTCTATTACTCGGTAAAGGGATCAGGGGAAGGATTGTTTTTGAGAAATTTGTTCCTAAGGACAATACAGTGGGAGACAGGTCATTTGCATTTATAATATGGCTGTTTCTCCACTTGTGTGTTTGTCTTGGCGATTCTAAGGCTTCCATCACTCACTGGTAATAATTGGGAGGAATCTACCAACCTGTGCTGTCCATTGCCACGCCGTGATGGAAACGTCCTGTGTCTGCACTGTTCAGTATGATAGCCACTAGCCACATGTTGCTGTGGAGTGCTTGCAATGTGACTAGTGCAATGGAAGAACTGAATATTTTAACTAATCCAAATTTAAATAGTCACATGTATGGGTAATGGCTGTCACGTGGGACAGTGCAGGTATAAAATGCACACTGTCATCAAAACTGTCATTTACTATTCCAGAAAGGGTTTTTTGCCACCTGCTCCTAAGCCATTTACACTCTTTTAAAATTGGATTACATTTCCTTAAGTAGTAAAAACTGGTGTCCAAGTGGCTACTTTATTCTTCTTCCCCCTTTTTCTTCTGTCTCCCCCACTTCCTTTTCTTTCACAAAATACTTCTTGGGATTCCTGAGTGTTGTAACAATATAAAGGGCAAATACAGTTTTTGCTAAGCCAATTGACTTTGTATTACAAATGAATTAAAGGTAATGAAATAGATAATAAAAAAGGTTCTATGTCAGTTCAACAAAACCTGTTTCTGGGCATTGGTAGCAGTTTTAAGGTAAACCACTAAGGGATGCATTGAATATAAAATATAGCAAATAATGTCAAATAAGAGTGTTCCAGAACCAAAAAGATGAAAGTCTTAGTTCTTAAAAACATTACAAATCTATTCTGAGATTTCATAAGGGACTCTAACCCTTCACTTATGAATTATTTACTCTATTTGGGGTTTTTGACACACACACACACACACACACACACACAGCCACCCACCCACCCAAATGCCATGGCTTAATTTGAAGAAACCCCTCCCTCCAAGTTATTTATAAATTATACCCTCTTTGCTCCTTTAACCTAGGTGCAAGCAACTTAAAATATTCTGAATAATCAAGACTGATTTATAAATTGGATTTTTAAGTTTTTGTGTCAAGCCAAGATAGAGTTTGAATATCTTTACAATAAATATTTTTTTGAGTGCCACATGTGTTAGGCACTGTGCTAGGTGGGGTTTGAGGCTATAATTATGAGTAAGACCCAGCTCCTGCTCTCATGTAGCTTACAGTCCTGTGGGAGAGAGATTCACTAAGCAAATAATTATACCAGTACATAATTAAGCACAGCTATGAAAAATGCTGCAGTGGGAAATGACTGCATGGTATTGGAGGCCCTATTAAGACTGGGGGAGGAGGGCAGGAGAAGATTTGGGGATTTCAGAGTAAGCCTTCCTTCCTTTATAAATGACATTTAAGTTGAGCCCTGAGGGAAATAAATAGGAGGTAGAGGATGTAGGAGGAGGGGGATCCTAAACTTAATTTTTATTCATTTATCAAATATTTGCTGAGTACCTACTATGTGTCAGACACTGTTCTTTGTGCCAGTAAATGAAGCTGACCAAAAAAAACCCCCAAAATCCTGCCCTCTGAAAGTTACATTCTAATGGAGCTTTTTCAAGCATCTGTTTATATTAATGCAGTGATAATGTATCTGTTAGATCAGGGGTGTCTATAATCTTTTGGCTTCCCTGGGCCATATTACAAGAGAATTGTCTTGGGCCACACATAAAATACACTGACACTAATGATAGTTAATTAGCTTAAAAAAAAATCAAGCACACAAAAGAATCTCAAAATGTTTTAAGAAAGTTTACAAATTTGCGTTGGGCTGCACATGGCCCAGGGCTGCAGGTTGGACCAGCTTGTGTTAGACGCTTTGCTCTCACGTACCACATCTTGTTTATTCATTCATCCACTGGTGAGCTTGGGTTGCTTTCCCCTCTTGGCTATTGTGAATAGTGCTGGTATGAATATGGGTGTGCAAATATCTCTTTGATACCCTGCTTCTAATTTTTTTGGCTATGTAACCAGAAGTGAGATTGCTGGGTTATATGGCAGTTCTATTTTCAGTACTTTTGAGGAGCTTCCATACTGTTTTCCATAGAAGTTGCCACCGTTTTACAATCCTACCAATAGTGCACAAGGATTCCAATTTCTCCACACACTCACCAACACTTGTTATTTTCTGTTATTATTTTGACAGTAGCTAGACTAAGGGGTGTAAAGTGTTAATAGTAGTTTATATCCATAATACCTCATTGTACATTCTTTTTTGCATTTCTCTGATGATTAGTGATGTTGAACATATATTTTTTTAAAGATTTATTTTATTGTTTGAGAGAAGGTAAAAAAAAAAGGGGGGTGGCGCCCTGCCCAGAGCAGTCTCCATAATTGTAGATCATTAGTTGTGACATGGTTTCATTCTACACAGGTGGATGTGGGGCCACACGGGATGTGAACTGAACCAGGGGCCTCCCACATGGGAGGCAAGAACTTTCATTACTGAGCCATCTTGGCATTACCAGTTGCACCACAGTTCAGCATATGAGGTTTGCACAGGCTGAGATCAGGAATTGAACCCTGGACCTCACAATTGCGAGGCAAGCGGTCAGCTGCTGAGCTATCCCGGCATCCCCTGATCCTCTTTTTTATGCTCGTTGGCATTTATACATAATCTTTGGAGAAATGTCTATTCAAATCCTTTGCACATTTTTTTTTTAAGATTTATTATTTTTATTGTTTTTGACAGAGAGAGAGATACAGAGACCGAGACAGAGAGAAGGGGGCGGGCCCAGAACAGTCTTCATACTTGCACATCATTTGTTTTTCCACATAGTTTCATTCCACAGGTGGGAGTGGGGCTGCACAGGGCAGGAACTGGGCTGGGGTCTTCACCTGGTGAGAACTGAACTGTGGGCACTCCCCAGTTCAGCATATGGGTCCACACGGGCCGGGGCCGGGATTCGATCCTTGGTCCTCGGGGCTGCAAAGAGAGCACTTAACCCACTGAGCCATCCTAGTTTCCCATGCACATTTTTTAAAACAGGTTATTTGATTTATTTAATTGATGAGTTGTAGAAGTTATTTATATATTCTGGATATTAATCTTTCATCTGATATATGATTTGCAAGTATTTATTTCCATTCCATAGACTGTCTTTTCACTTGTTCATTGTGTCCTTTGAAGCACAAAAGTTTGCTTATTTTGCTTTTGGTGTCTATGCTTTGGTGTCATATGCAAGAAACCATTGCAAAGTCCAATGTCATGAAACTTTTTTCCTGTGTTTTCTTCTAAGGATATTATAGTCTTAAGTTTTACATTTAAGCCTTTAATCCATTTTGAGTTAATTTTTGTATGTGGGGTAAGATAAGGGTCTAGCTTCATTGTTTTGTATAATATATGGATATTGAGTTTCCCCAACACTATTTGTTGAAGAGACTGTCTTTTCTCCCATTGTATAGCATTGGCGCATTTGTCAAAGATCACATGACCATGTATGTGAGGGTTTATTTCTGAGATCTCTGTTCTTTTCTGTTGGTTATTTGTCTGTCTTCATACCAGTACTATACTGTCTTGATCACTGTAGCTTTGTTTGTACGTTTTGAAATCAGGAAATGTGAGTCCTCCAACTTTGTTCTTTTGCAAAATTGTTGTGACGATTCAGGGTCCCTTGAGATTCTATACAAATTTTAGAAAGAATTTTTCTATTTCTGCAAAAATTGCCATTGGGATTTCTTTCAGTAATGTTTTTTAGTTTTCCATGTGTAAGTCTTTTACTCCCTTGGTTAGGTTTATTCCTAAATATTTTATTCTTTATGGTGCTGTTATAAATGGAATCATTTGTTTAATTTTCTTTATAGATTATTTATTTTTAGTGTATGGAAACACAACTGATTTTTGTGTTGATTGTGTATCCCATAATGTTGCTGAATTCATTTATCCTAACAATTTTTTGTGGAATCTTCAGGGGTTTTTACATAGAAAATCATTTTATCTGTGAATAGAGATAATTTTACTTCTTTCTTTCCAATTTTGAGGCCTTTTATGTCTTTTCCTTAAATAATTGTTTTGGCTAGGACTTCCAGTACTATGTTAAATAACAGTGCTGATGGGGCATCCTTGTCTTGTTCCTGATCTTAGAAGAAAAGCTTTCAGTCTTTCACTGTTGAATATGATGTGTGGGCTTTCCACAAATGGCATTTATTATGTAAAGGTAGTTTCTGTCTATTGATAGATTGTTGACTGTTTTTATCATGAAAAAGTGTTAAATTTTGTCAAATGCTTTTTCTTTATCAGTTGAGTTGATCAGAGGGCTTTTGTCCCTCTTTTTATTAATGTGATATAATACACTGATTGATTTTTCATATGTTGAACCATCCTTGCATTCCAGGAAAACATTCCACTGGATCATAGTGTATACTCCGCTTTATGTGCTTTCAAATTCAGTTTGCTAGTTTTTGTTCAGAATTTTTGCATCAGTATTCTTATCAGGGATATTGATCATTAGTTTGTTTGTTTTTTTCTTGAGGTGTCTTTGTTTGGCATTGGTATTTGAGTAAAGCTGGCCTCATAGAATGAGCTTGGAAGTGTTCACTCCCTTCAGTTTTTTTGACTAGTATTAATTCTTCTTCAAATGTTTGGTAGAATTCTTCAGGGGAGCCATCTGGTTCTGGGCTTTTCTTTGTTAGGAGTTTTTTGATTACTCATTCAATCCCCTTGTTTATTGGTCTGTTCATGTTTCAAAATTGGTAGTTTTTGTACTTACAGGAATTTATACATTTCTTTTGGATTATCCAAGTTATTGGTGTATATCTATTTATAATATCTCATATAATCATTTTTATGTGGTGTCAGTTGTAATGTTTCCTCTTTAATTTCAGATTTTATATGTGTGTGTGTTCTCTCCTTTTTTCTTAGCTAAGGGTTGTCGGTCTTTATTGATCTTTAAAAAAAACTCTTGGTTTCATTGGTTTTTGTTTTGTTTTGTTTTTCTGTTCTTTATTTTGCTGATTTCTGCTCTAATCTTTACTATTCATTTCCTTATGCTAGCTTTGAGTTTATTCTTGTTTAGTTTCTTGAGGTGTGAAGGTGTTGATTTGAGATTTTTCCAATTTGTTTTTTTAATCCATTCAGCCAACCTATGTTTTTTGGGTGAGGAGTTTAATTCCTTAATACTTAAAGTAAATACTAATAGGGAAGGACTTACAATGCCACTTTGTTCATTTGTTTTCTATATGTCCTGCCGCTTTATTGTCCCTTCTTTGCTCTCTTATTGCCTTCTTTTGTGTGGTTTTGTTTCTTTAGTGATTTGCTTTGATTCTCTTTCATTTCCTTTTGTGTATATTTTATAGATTTTTTTTTGGCGGGGGGGTTCCATTGCAATTACATAGACATCTTAAAATTATAGCATTCTAATTTAAATTGATAACTTCAATTGCATTTAAAACCATTCCTTTACAACTCCACCATCCATTTTGTTATTGATGTTATAAATTATATTTTGTATTGTATACCCATTAATACAGATTTATCATTATTGTTTTTGTCAAAATTTTTGCATCACAGTTACTATAGTGCAGTTTACTGTGTTTGTGTATTTATTTTTATTAGAGAATCTTATGTTTTCATAAGGCTTTGTATTACTGTCTACTGTCCTTTCATTTCAACTTAAAGGATTCATTTTAGCATTTCTTGTGGATCAGGGCTAATAGTAATGAACTCCCTCAGCTTTTGTTTATCTGGGAAAGTCTTAATTTCTTCTTCATTTTCAAAAGGACAGTTTTGCTAGCTACAGTTTTCCTGGTTGACAGTTTTTTCTTTCAGCAGTTTGAATATATCATCCCACTCCCTCTGGCCTGCAAATTTCTGCTGAGAAATCCACCGATAATCTTATGGAAACTCCTGGGTATGTTACTAATCACTTTTCTCTTGCTGCTTTCAAGATTCTCCTTTGTCTTTGACTTTAGACACTTTGGGTTATAATGTGTCTCAGTGTAGTTCTCTTTGATTTATCCTAATTGGAGGTTTTTAAGCTTCTTGAATCTATATGTTCATTTCTTCAGATTTGGAAAATTTTTCATAACTATTTCTTCATATAAATTCTCTGCCCTTTCTCTCTCTTCTCTTTATGGAGTCCCATGATATGTATTTTGATCTACTTGATAGTGTCCTATAATTTCCTTAACCTCTCTTTTTGCTTCATTCATTTTTCTCCTCTGACTTGATATCAAACGACTAGTTTTCAAGCTTGCTGATTCTTCTGCCTGTTCATGTCTGTTGTTAAACCTTTTAAATGAATTTTTTCAGTTCAATTATTGTATTTTTCAGTTTTATTATTTCTGTTAGGTTGTTTTTTATAGTTTATATCTTTTTATTGATATTCTCATTTTGTTCATGCATCATTTTTATGATTTTGTTTAGTTGCCTGTGTTCTTTTTTAGGTCATTGAAATCCTTGTGACAGTTTCTTTAAATTTTTATAGATCTGCATTTCTTCAAGTTTGATTTCTGGAGCTTTATTTTTATCCTTTGATTAGTTCACATTTCCCTGTTTCTTTGTATGCCTTGTAACTTTTTTTTTCTGGGATTTGGGTATTTGAAAAACTACCACCTTTCACAGTTTTTACATACTGGCTGCATTCAGGAGAATACCTTTACTAATTCAACTGGCTGGAGATTTTAGACCTCTCAAACCTTCTTCAATCTAATTCTTCCCCTGGCTTCTGACTGTAGAACTGCAGCTGTAATACACTTTTACCTCTGTTTTCAGCAGCTTCCAAATCCTGGTGCTTCTCTCATTAATACTCGAAGTCAAGCAAGACATAAACCAATCCCTTGAGCATCCCCCAGATAAGCCAAAATGTTGCACTCATGATCTAGTTTTTTGTTTCTGTTTTAGAAGGAGGAGCCTTGTTATGGAGGATTGCTTCTCAGTTGCCTCTTGCTCTGTTATGTAGATGAAGGAGCATCAGTAAGCACTCCCAAAACTATAGGTTTCCTTCCCCTTTTGTTGGAATAACTTCTTGGATTTATAATAGCTTAAGTGCTATAACTTCTCGGTTTATCTTTAGAGTTCTCACAGAGGTGTTCTGACCTATCTGTTGTTGTCAACTTGGTGTCTCCGTGTGGGTAGGAAGTCTTAAACCTTTCTAATCTGCCATCTGATTAATGTCATTACCCTTGTACTTTTTCAAGAGCAAGGAAAACCTTCCTAAAGTCACCCAACAGACTTCTTATACCTCATTGACCAGATCTGCTTCATGGACTTAACTTCTAACCGGTCACAAGAGAGTATAATTATCACAGTTTGGCTTATGTTAGTGAGAATTCGTGTACTGGGGTTAGTGAGGGACTCAGCTTCTAAAACCCATGGCCATTGATACATAAACAAAACAGCTTGTATTTGTAAGAAAGAAAACAGGGTAATAGCTCTTGGGAGGTAGCTACTGTGTCCACCTTAAATGTTAAATTATTGATTGTCTCTTTTAGAGCTGAAGAGATTCCTCTGAAAATCTTGGCCCACAATGGCTTGGTTGGAAGACTTATTGGAAAAGAAGGCAGAAATTTGAAGAAAATTGAACATGAGACAGGGACCAAGATAACAATCTCATCGTAAGCCAATCATTCAGATTAATTGTGCCCAATAATGGAGAATTTGAGCATTTTGATATGGCCAATTCATTCATCTGGTTTCCCCTAAAATGGGAAGGTAATCAATCATAAGTGATACAATTATCTCCAAAACCATCAAAACAAATACATAAATAGTTACCAGTACAACGTTTTTTTACCACAGATATGTTCTAAGTCACTACAAAGATTTGAGTTAAGATCGCAGGTATTCTATACCATGGTATGTGGTAAGGAAATCCAGTCTTCTCCCTGCCTTCTCCACCAAGACTTGTTTGTGATCCTCTGGGATTTATTTTTCCTTTTGAAATAAGGAAAGTTCTCTCTTTTTCCTGGTGGCCAGCTTGCAGGATTTGAGCATATACAACCCTGAAAGAACCATCACTGTGAAGGGCACAGTCGAGGCCTGTGCCAATGCTGAGATAGAGATTATGAAGAAGCTACGTGAGGCCTTTGAAAATGATATGCTGGCTGTTAATGTAAGTGCCTAAAGCTGTCTTCTGCTGGTTTTCACATGTGTTTTCAGGCAGGACCCAAGCCTCTCTTAAGAATAATTTTCATTCGGATAGTGAAGAAGTACCTTGGAATAGGTATACAGAGTTATTCCTGCCCTCTTGGGGTAAGGGCATTAAAATAATCAGGAGACCAACGAGTAAATTATGATGAATGCACTAGACCAAATAATGTGAAACCATTACAATCATAACTTTGAAGATTTTTAAATGCGCAATTGCCTATGATATGTTAAGAAAAGAATATATTCCTTGTCGGCCTTTTGGCTAAGATCAAGTGTGTGAAGAAAAGAATATATGAATGTATATATAACTAGGGTTACAGTTAAGTATAATAATATGGATCAAAATGACTGGCAGGCTACATATAAAAATAAAGATAACTTGTATGTTAGGAAAGGGATTGTTTTCACTTTTCAGTTTTAAAAGTGCATACTTTAAAACTAACTTCTAATTTTTTATCTCTTGCATACTGATCTGCTCTTTTAAATTGGCCAATAAATATTATCAATCACCTCAGCTCTGATACTTTTAACAGAGTGATTTGGGTTTATCCTTCCGGTTATTGCTACCTAGTCCCCCCTTCATAATGGGTAGATACCAGTCTGGCATCGGAAATCTTAAAAATATTCATCCACTGGCGAATCCTAAACTTAGCTCAGAGCAGTAAATTTATTTTATTTTTCTATGGTATTTCTGCATATTTTATAACATATACCAAAGAGGAAAGGATACTGTGATAAGCCCTCATATTCCCATAATCCAGCTTCAACAGTCACCAACTCGTGGCCTGCTTTGTTTCATCTGAATCTTTATCCACCTCCCTACCTCTTTTGAATGACTTGAAGCAAATCCCAGACCAGGTAACATTTCATAGAGAAGTAAATGCAAACAAAGAACTCATGTAACTTAAACCTAGTTCCCTCACTGCAGTGCTTTCTACAGTACCCTCTTACTTGGGTCAGTACTCTCATCTCCCACCTCAGCAGCCCACATCATATGGTAATTATGGGACAGGTTGGGGAGAAGACACTAGTGTGACTTGTCCCCATTTGTCTGTGTTTGTGGAAGTAACATCTAATGATCTTCTTTTTTTTTTTCTTTTGTGCTCTTGAAATCTTATGATAAACATCTCTTTTTATGAAGACACAGGACAACTACATACCAAACATCTTCACCTGAACATATCACTTAGATTCATTCATGTCTGTACCAAAGTCATACATTGAGAGATGAGTAACAAAACTATTAGATGTTATGTATCAAATGGGGAAAAGGCTAAAGATCCCAGCTCTGCTGTTCTAAACATTCTAAAATGAAAACAAGTTTCCTGGGTGACCCTAGACACAGTCAAGGAAAATAGAAAATGTTGGAGAGCCTTAGTCTGTAGCCTATGTGGTTTCCCTATGCTTAAATGTGAAATAAACAAGTGGGATGATCACAAAGCTGGCAACTAAATGATGAGAAAGCCAAAGTTGTGAACCATCCTGAATCTGGATAATGGAGCTTACATATGTGGGACCCAGTGAAGGGGGTCTGATCTGCCCTGGATAGAGTTAGAAAAAAAACTATTCTTCCAATATATTTTAAACATATTCATTCAACAAATACTTATTGAGTACCTAACTATGTACCAGGCACTGTGCGCACAATACTGAGTAAGACAGTCTCTGTCCATGAGGAAATGATGATCTGAATGGGGAAGAGGTAACAACACAGCTGATCCACATCCCAGGTGATGAGTGCTATTTTAAGGAGACAGGAATGTTAGGAGAGCACAGAAAGGGCATTTGAGCTGAGACCTTTGGGGCGAGAGAAGGCTCTTGGATGAGAGGACACCTAAGCTCAGGAAACCCATGTGATGAGTAGGAGTTAGCTGGGTGAGGCAGGAGAGAGGCCCATTCCTTTCATAGTGGACAAAGTATGCAGGGGCCTAGAGGTGAGAGAGGAGCAGGATTGGGCAGGATGGAGGTGAGGGGTGAGCAGGAGAGGGGCTGGTGAGGTGGCCATCCCCAGGAAGAGCCTTGTTTGCTGCGTCACACTGATACTCCCGGGGTGGCAGAGAAGCTCTGAAAGGAACGTCATGGTCAGGTTAAGGTTTGGAGAGCCCATCCTGGCAGCAGGGTAGGGAAGAGGGCCACAGGGCCAAGGTGGAGCTCATTAGGAGACACTGGTGCCATCCAGACAGGAGATGGAGGTTGACCCAGGCAAGCTGGACTCTGGTCTCCTCCCCTCATCATTTTCTTCATTTCTGTTCCCAGCAACAAGCCAATCTGATCCCGGGGTTGAACCTCAGCGCACTTGGCATCTTTTCAACAGGACTGTCCGTGCTGCCTCCACCAGCGGGGCCCCGAGGAGCTCCCCCCGCCCCGCCCTACCACCCTTTTGCTGTAAGTAGCTCAGCATTCAGAGGTTTGCTCATGCTCTGGGCACCGCCAAGCAGCAGCATGACTTGGCTGTGTTGCACCAGAACTAAAGCTTTAATTCAGAGGCCATGCTCATAAGTCAGTGTAGGTGAATGCAACATCTCTTAGGACATCTTCCTAATAGACAGATTAACCCCTGACATACAAAGACATCTCGGATATGCCATGTGTATCTTAAGACATTGTAAACATTGATGCCTCTGAGACGTGCATAGATTTAATTTGCCTTCAGTGCCATTATAATACAAATATTATCAAGAAATAATTATATATATTCAGTATTAAAGTGTGAACTGTAGAAATAATCCCTTTAAGATGTCTGTTTTGAATTTGTACGAAAGTGACACTGAAAGCCAACTGGGGTATTCGAGTGAAAACAGTGAGACTGATGCTCAACAAATTCATACAGCTGACTATTCAACAGAAGATTTAAATTCAAGTGAAGGTAGGGGAAGGCGGGATGGTTCAGTGGGTTAGGCGCTCACCCTGGGGACCGAGGATCGAATCCCAGCCCGGGCCTGTGTGGACCCATATGTGAACTGGGGAGTGCCCCCAGTTCAGTTCTCACCGGGGCGAGACCCTGGCCCAGTTTCTGCCCTGTGCAGCCCCAAGTCCACCTGTGGAATGAAACTATGTGGAAAAACCGATGATGTACAGCTATGGAGACTGTTCTGGGCTCTCCCCCTTCTCTCTGTCTCTGTCTTTGTATCTCTCTCTCTGTCAAAAACAATAAATAAATCTTTAAAAAAAAAAAAGTGAAGGTAGCCCTATCCAATGTAGTGTTCATAAATACATAAGACCTACATCTATATAAGCAGTGATGATTATGATTCAGGAGATGAAGAATGGAATTGGGAAGAAAAAAAATATTTCAAATATAAAACCATTTACCCAAATTGTTGGTGTAATATAAACACTTTAGTTTTGCAAAGACTAGAAGCAAATCCTACACCCCTTTGTGTTTTGAAACAAATGCTAAGTGATGATTTTTTTTGAAATGATATCTATAGGAACAAAAAATATGCAAGTGAAAAGATAAAGGACCAGAACTCAAAATAGGACTAGGAGTGGTTTCCAGTAACAAGTGATGAAATGAAAGCATACCTTTTATATATCGTAATGTTACAAGTAAAAAATCTAAAACAGATATATGTACTGGTCAAAAAGAAGCAATATTAGATTCACCAATATTTTCAAAACCTATGCCTCACAAACATTTCTTGGCTATATCACATTTTCTTCACTTTGTGGATAATAAAATTGTATGTGAAAAAGACAGGACACGAAAAGTGCAAAGTATAGTCGACTGTTTGAGTAATAAGTTTGAACAATTGTACATTCTGGATGAAGCTGTCTCCCTAAATGAGTCACTGATGAAATTCAAAGGACAGCTGGGGTGCATGCAATTTATAGCTACCAAAATGCCAGATTTGGAATCAAAGTTTACAAGTTATATGAGTCCAGTACGAGATGTTGCACCCACAAATGTTAAATTGAAAAATAAATAGTATTTTTTGCTCACATAGAATTTAATTTAATTTGTATGTCAAGGGGTTAATATTCAAACACCCTCTAAATGTGTGCTCTTAAACATAGTATATGTCACATCTAGAAAAGAAAGAAACTGCTAGAAAAATCATTAACTAGAAGCCTATTTATTGTAAAGAATTTGTTAGCTCCAGTAAGAATCTTCATGAGCATTGTACAGTTATTAAAATATTAGGTTGCCTTGATGACTCTTAGAGATACATATACATTTATATAATATTCCCACCTATTAATATTTCATTAATAAGACAGTTTTTAAAGGAAAATAATACAGTGTTTTTTGAAAATTTTAGCACAATGCCTGGCATTTAGTAAGTTTTTAATAAGTATTTATAGTGGGAATCATAATTAAAACAGAGGAATAAATGTAAATTTATGAATTTTCTACTTGTTGCTTCCATTCACAGGTATTATTCAGGATCAGTACATTAACAAATTGGGCTTCAGCATGCTTGACAGCTTTTTTTTTTTTTTTTTTCATTTCTAATCTTCTGCACACATACAGCTTACCTTTTAAGCAAACTTTCTTACCCCAATGCTTATACTGTTTAAATGGGAAGAATTAGGTTGGTGAACACTTATTTACCAGAGCCATTCCTTTCTTTTGAAAGGTGGTCTTTGGTGTAAGAGTTGCATTGTGAGAATTCCTAGGAGCTCTTGGGTTTTTTGTAGAGAGACAGGATGAATCCACGATGCTATTCTGCCAACAGAATACACACATGAATTGTCACCCACGTCCTTAGTCATAATGTACACATTATGCAGTCTTGTTTATGTACAGACCTCTGAGTCATATCTAAATCTTCATACCATTTCTTTAGAGTGATATCCATTTTCTCTTAAACTAGATGATAGGGCCCAATATAGAACTCCATGTGTGTAAGTGTGTGTGTGTGTGTGTGCGCGTGTGCATGTATATATGTATGGGTAGCTGAAGGTTATGGCAGATGTTATAGTCATGTGGCTGCTCCAAGGAGTGAGAACAGCTACAGGAGGTGCACAGGCCCATATCTTTGCTGTGAGTTTTGAGAATGACTGAGCTTGGCACAATTCAGTGGCATTGAGATCCATTTCATCTCTTAGAAGAAAGAATGTACATACAGCCTACAGAAGACAACCTAAAGCCAGGCCACCCTCTCTATCTTAGTAATATTCGTGGCCACCATTTATATTGGCATGGGGAAAAAGGTGTAATAAAACAGACCACTTCTACAATTGACCTAAAATAGGGGTCAGGAAACTACAGCTTGTGGGTCAAATCTGGTCCTTTATTTTATCAATAAAGTTTTATTGGAATACAGCCATGACTGCTTATTTCCATATTCTCTGTTGGCTTTCCTGCTATGTTGGCAGAGTTGAGTAGGTGCAATAGAAACCCTCTGACCTGCTAAGCCTAAAGTATTTCTGTGGCCTTTACAGAAGAAGTTGGCAGATCTCTGAACTAAAACAAGAGAAGTTTTGATGTGATTACAGAAAATTTTCTATAATAAAATTGAAAATAGGTTTTGCCAGTTAGAAAGTCTCCTTTACATAGGAGATTTTCACTAAGACAGTAGAATAACCTAGGATAGGTCCCCAAAGCCACACATGGTCTGCACCGCAGGCTTGGGTCTTCCCTGGTCGGCCCAGGCCCCCTGAGAAGGATGAGGTAGGGGGCGGGTGCATACTTAGAATACTTATAAAATGTTTTCTTGTCTCATGGACATTCAGATTTCCAGGAATGAGGGTTTGTCATGTTTTGTTTGCTTTTATATGTCACACAACACTAGTGCTTTTGCTCTTGGCATTAAAAGGTCAGAAAGTCTGTGTACCTCAGAGCCATCTCACACGTGCACGGGTTGGTCTCTAACCCCTGAAATATGTAATGCATATGCGTATGTATGAAAACTATAATTCTTAAAATTATTTTCTGATTATAAAAGTAATACATGCATAGCAAATAATGCAGAAATGTAGAATGTGCAAGTTTTTTCTTAATCTAGAAATAACCAGTGTTTTCAGGTATGGGTGTGTATAAGAGGGCTGTCTGGAAAAAAATCTAGCCATAAGTGCCTTTATTTTTCATATTACATGGCTGGGCTGGATACTTTCCAGACAGCCCTCAATTTATGTGTGTATACTGTTAAATAGATATTAAATACGCATTCCAAGTTTTCACTCAACAGTAGAAATCCTTATATATATGTCTTGGCTCTTTTATCCAGTTATGTCTTAAGGAAAATTTCTCGAAATAGATTTGCTGAGCCAAAGAATGTATAAACTTTATACGTAATGTATAATTATAAAATATATAAATGTTGATACATAATATAGAAATATTGATACATAAAGGATGTACTGCTTTTCCTTTCTACCAAGAGGGTGTGACAGAAATCTTCTCCCTCACTCTCACTGCCAGTGCAAGTATTCAGATTGTAATAATGCAGGCTGATATTTTAAAATATACATTTCTTTTGCTAAGAGACACAACCTTTACGAGCTTCTTAGCCATTTTTTCTCTCTCTAATGAATTGTATTTCTATATTCTTTGCCCATCAGTCTTTTGAGAGGCAGTGTAGGTTCTGACACCAGACTACCTGCATTTGAATCTCTGCACTGCGCCGTGTGATTTTTTTTGTTGTTGTTAAATTTAATGGGATGACATTGATCGGCAATGATTAGACAGTTTCCAGATGCACAAGTCCACATCACATCACCCATGCATCGCATCATGTGCCCACCTCCCAGAATCAGCTCCCCTTCCATCACCATATATCCGGTGTCCACTCCCCCTTCCTCCCCCCTCTCCAGGTAACCACCAAGCTACTGAGTGTGTCCATGCGATTCTTAACCTTGGGCAAGCAACTTAACTTCTTTGCATCTCAATTCCCTATCTGTAAGATGGGAGTATTAATAATACTCATATTGTAGGGTTATTGTAAGGGTTATCAAAGAAGTTAAAACCTGCACATAGTAATTGCTATGTAAATCTTTGCTACTATTGTCATCATTACTTTTTATCTTTTTCTTAATGATTTGTAACAGCTGATTGCATATTAAGGCTGTTAACCATTTGTCATGTTGTAAATGTTTTCCACCAGCTTGTTATTTCTCTTTGCTTTATTTCTGGTGTCTTGTGCCATAATAATTTAAAATATATATTATTTTGAACAAACTGTTGTATGAAGTAAAATGTAAGCATTTCCCTTCAGGCTTTGCTTTCTTACCCACATTTTACCTGTACTTCTCCAGAAGTATAGTACAGTTATGTTTACACGTTTTAAAAATGTTTTCTCAGCATCTATACAATTATATTATTCAAAAATACAAATGGGGGAAGCCGGGATGGCTCAGTGGGTTAAGCACTCACTTTGCAGCGCCAGGGACCGGGGATCGAGTCCCAGCCCCGGCCCGTGTGGAACCATGTGCTGAACTGGGAGCTCGCCCAGTTCAGTTCTCTCTCTGTCTCTGTCTCTGTATCTCTCTCTGTCAAAAATAAAAATAAATAAATAAAAATATATAAGAATTATCCTTGGGGAAAGCCGGGACGGCTCAGCGGGTTGAGCGCTCGCTTTGAGGCCACGAGGACCGAGGATCGAATCCCGGCTCCGGCCCAGGCAGGACCCACGTGCTGAACTGGGGAGTTCCCACAGTTCGGTTCTCTAGCTGTCTCTGTCTCTGTCTCTCTCTCTATCTGTCAAAAAGTAAAATAGAAATAAATATGCACTGAAG